>JAJOOS010013046.1:0-33546 GCA_029582725.1 Solanum chiquidenum
GAACGAAAATATATGTATATATACAATTTTCTCTCGCTTTATACAAACACAAACGCACTTTATACACTTGCGTTTGAATAAAAAATGAGAGAGGCGAGGGAGAGAACGAGAGTGGCGAGCGAGATTCACCAGGAGAGAGGTGAAATAACAACAGTTTGCTATGGGGTACAATTAAATCAAACTATATTTATAGCATTTAATTTGAATTAATAGTTTGCTATTATATACAATTTCCCCCCTAATAAATAACTGGATACTCTCCTCCTCATACTACAACAAATTTGGCCTATGGCCACACTTATTCTAGAGAATGCTTAAAAAGTGTTGCCAAAAGTATCTAAGAGTGGCCACACTTATTCTAGAGAATGCTTAAAAAGTGTTGCCAAAAGTATCTAAGGGCAAACTTTTAAAGTGTGACCTTTATATCGAGCTTTTGGCCACATAAATATTGGCAACACTTTGAAAGTGTGCTCTTTAGAATTATTGGCTACACATAATAAGAGTTGCCAAATCATAGAACAATTGACACTGCTTATTTATATATATAGCCACACTTTAAATTGTGCTATATTTGTAATTCTAAAAACAACATTTTATAAGTGTGCCCTTTGAATTCTCATAAACATTTTGGCAATAACGAGTTCCCTCAATATATATTTTCCCCCAATTTCTAAAAAATAAGATTACTAAGGGATATAATATAATTTTGGCTTAAATAATAAAATTCCTCCATAATATCTACTTCTCTCAACGTCTAGAAAACTACGACAAAAATCTCATTTTCAATTCCATTGCTTCAGCTAAGTGCCTTTCTAAATTCTCCTGATTATGCAATTTATGAACTAGAAATTTCATTCATGCTATTCCTTAATTTTGTTTGTTTCGTTGCAAAATCTGTTGGGCTTTTGAATTTTTAAGGGAAATGGAAAGAAAACAAGGTTTCTTCTCGGCATATAAGAAACAGGTGGTGTGTGGGTTATCGTCGGAAGGTCATGAGCGAAGAGTCCATTGAGAAATGGGTCATCCATTACTAGTTTGCTTCAGAGCAAGAAAATATCACTTCATCAACTCTGTTTCTGGTAGGGTTTCGGTATTTCTCACAAGTTTGAGAAATTTCTGAAATTTTCGACCTTCACACCCTTCTGTAATAGTTTATGTGTGTGTGAAAGAGGAATTGTTCTCAGTATGAATTTCTATGGAGAATTTGAACATCACGGTAAATGTCTTTCTAGTTTTTAACATATTTTGATAAAATTATATATTATTTGTTAAGTAATTCCTATTTCTACTTGTTTCCGATTTTGTAGAATTGAAGCTGAAATTAAGAATCAATATTTTCAATTTTTGTTCTACTGGTTTCTATGTATTATAATTGAGTTTGTATTTTTTTATGAACTTTACTAATTATTATAGGTGCTTTGTGACTTTGTCTTTCGATGGTTTGATTGTTTCTTCTTTTTTCACGGTTTAGGAGTAATTAGTTAAGAAGTTATTGTTCTAACTGAATGTAGATCCTCACCTCACCATGTATCCATTTATGATAAAAAAGGATTTTACTCACATAAGCTTCTAAGGTTTATGGGAGATCCGCCCATCATGATGAGACCTATTGAGGTAATGTTACCTGATTATTACCCTTTTAACTTTACAAGCATCAAATAGTTCAGTCTAACACTGAACCTCTTTAATCAGAAGGCTTGAATTCCCTAATGGTCAAGTAGCAATTTTCTGAATTTTTCTCTAAAAATAGAATAGTTTCTTCTCTGAAATGTAACTCAAATATTGTAACCACTTCAAATGAAGATGGTAATTCTTGAGACGCTTTAGTATGAGAATGTCTAAGGACTTCTATTCTGTGACCCAGCAGTCTAGATTAAATATACATGATAAAGAAGTTAATAGTTTCTTATTGTTTCATATGTCATTGCTACGATGTTCTTATTTTTCACAGCAACAAGTTAACAATACTATATTTATTGTAAATGGTTCTCTTATTCCCAAAAATTGCGTTGATAAGAACCAGATAAAAAAGATCCCATGGTAAATTCTTGTGCTGCCTTCCATTTTTTAAGGTGGATTTTTTCAATGTTCATAAACATGTTTAATGGACAAAGCTGCATAAGTTTTTGATGACCCCTCTAGGCTATGAATCGTGCACATTTTAGCCTCAATTGTTCTATTAATTAGGACCCCTTTTGGAGTAGAAATAGAAATGAATCTTCCTTATTTTTTTTACCTTTCAATTTTTTTTTTTATATTTCCTCCTTGTCCTCTGTAGTTGGAGAGTAGCTATTAGTTTCTCTGCTACAAGTTGAAAAAAATATAACAAAATCCAATTAGAGACAAAAAATATGTGAACCAAGTCAAAAGAGAAAAAGTCTTGAATTATTGGTTGTATATCTCCCTTTGTCCTGTAATTTCGTGGCTTTGCATTGCGATCGAATCTGGTTGCAGGAAATCTAATAGGAAAATATTAACTCTGTTTCAAAAGAAATCTTGTATTGCATACTCAAGAGTTGTGTTTTTCTCTAAAGAAAGGAAGATATGATTGGCCTAAATAATGGAAGAACTCAACAATATGATAGTTCGGAATATGATAGGGAGAGAGAAGTTCAAGCCTTTGATGATTCAAAGGCTGGTGTAAAGAGACTTGTGGATGCTGGTGTCACAAGGTTACCGCGTATATTCTTGCACAATCAGTATGTAGCTGAAATAAAATCGGACTCTGAGATAGTTACAAATTTTAGCATTCCAGTCATAGATTTTGAAGGCTTGGGCAAGAGTGCAACTCAACGGGTTGATATCGTACGAGGAATAAAGGATGCTTGTGAAAAGTGGGGATTTTTTCAGGTTGTCCACCATGAAATCCCATCAATTGTCATGGAAAAAGTAATAGAAGGCATTCACCATTTTCATGAGCAGGATTCTGAGGTGAAGAAAGAGTTTTACTCCCGTGATGTTACGAGGAAGTTCAACTATAATAGAAATTTCGATATACATAAAACATGAATAACTAATTAGAGGGACACCCTTTCCTGTGTAGTTTCTCCTAATCCTCCGGATCCCAGAGAAATGGCTAAAGTTTGCAGGTATAAAACATGATACTAATATCAGTCTTTCCTTAGGCAGCTATAGCTCATAAACATAATGATATGCTTTGTGATTGTATTGAATTAGCTTAGATAAATCATGCTCTGATCTCAATTTATTATCCTAGTCTTAATTTGATATGGTAGTCTTTCCACTAATATGCATCATCGATGAGAGTTGCATCCAGTTTGAATGAACACATATTTTGACTTTACAGAGATGTTCTGATCAAATACGCGAAACATGTGATGAAACTGGGAGATACTCTATTTGAGTTACTCTCTGAGGCCCTAGGACTCGATCTAAATAACTTGAAAGACATGGAATGCACGAAGGGGCTTGTTCTATCTGGCTAGTATTATCCGACATGCCCTGAACTAGATCTCACTTTAGGCCTTAGCAGTCACACAAATGGTGGCTTCTTGACTATATAATTTCAGGATCAAGTTGGTGGCCTCAAAGTCTTTCATAAAAGTCGGTGGTTTGATGTTCCATTCTTGCCTGGAGCTCTAATTGTGAACATTAAAGACCTTATGCAGGCAAGTTCATATTGTAAAATGAGCTTGATGCATTTATGTTAATGTAACAAACTTGATCAATTGATTCATTTGTTTCTATTTTGTTTTGTAGCTAATTACGAACGATAAGCTCAAAAGCGTTCATCACAGAGTGCTGGCAACAAATGCAGGACCAAGAATTTCAGTGGCTAGTCTTTTCATAATGAATTTTCAAGAAGGCAGTGGATCAGGACTATATGGGCCAATCAAGGAGTTGTTATCAGAGGAAAACCCCCCAATATACCGGGAAACAAGCAGAAAAAGTATGACACATATATATACAGCAAAGGGATCGATGGAACTTCCTTATCGTCACATTTCAAATGATAGAAATAGTGGTCGGATCTGCTGAAATGTTTCATCATCTTCCGGTGCTATACCCCTTGGTTATGGTTTTCTTCTTGTGCGTTCGATCAAGTATTTTATACTTGTTGTACACACATCTCTTATATTTACCTGAGAAACCCTCTACTTGTTGTACACACATCGCTTGCATTATAGTTATTAATCTTATCAAAGCAAGCAAGATCATAACTATATGAGGAACATTTTCCAAGTTAGTTTAGTCAAAATCTTGAGTTATGCCTGAACTTTCTGTTTTTCTATGAACTTATTCTTATCACTTTTAATCATTATAAAGAGATATCCATCTTTTACAGGTGAACTGTACAGTCCTCCAAGCTCCATTTGACTCCAACAAGTATGTTTTAGTTTGGATCCAAATTTATCAAGTTTTGCCTTGACAAGTTTCTACTGTACTGTGGGACTTCACTTGATCTATAGTTTCCAAATGGTTTACTGTTTGTACAATGGTAAAAGTAAGCTACTTCATCTCTTAAAACTTTGAAAGACTACCAATTTATAGTATTATTATTTGGTTGTATCTTGCAGATTGAAAGCATTGGTGGCTATTATGAAGGTTCAGCCATGACTTGACATTGCCATATGGAAGAAGTATCCCATAATAAAATATCTTGCGCATGTTTACATGGATCCAAGTAAATTGGTAGGCAATAAAATTCCTTCCATTCCCCCATAATGAAACATCTAAAGGTTTTCACTTGTCATATGGTGTGGTGGTGTTGATTTTTTAAGGATTTTCTCTGTTCTGAAACCACTCAAATATATTTAGTTATGTTTTAGAAGTTTGGTGTAAAATGTAGGTTTCATTTGGTTGAGAAGATTGAGTCTGGATACATCACCATTGTCAAATCAAAAGATCAACTGGCGGATATTTTCACAAAATCACTCTGAGGATCTAGAATTGACAATATTTGTGGAAAACTAGGAGCATATGACTTATACGCTCCAGCTTGAGGGGGGAGTGTTAATTATGGTACATTTGGATAGTATAGATATGAAAATATTTAAATATGGTATGATTAAATAATCTAGATATGAGAATATTTCCTAATCTTCTTTAATTAGGCAGTTAGAAGAATGTGCAATATTTTACTATCTTCTTTCCTTATTTTCATTATCTGTAAAAGCTATTTAATCCCATCAACTTGAGGGAATGATCAATTAATTCAATTCCCATTGTCTCTTCTTTTTCTTCTTCTAATTTCTCAGTCCTCAATCAAGGAATCATTACAAATTCTTGATTTAATGAAATACCTTTGTATTTTCTTTTTAGAGCAAACAAAGAGTCCACAAAAACTTGCCCTAGTAATAGGAGAAGTTTGCGCACTTCACTTGAACTGATGTACTATATTTCTTTTGTATTACATAAAGCATTGTTCTCTCTCAGTCTACAATTTTAAGGAAAAAAAGAGATAGTGTGAGTTATACATGTAGAGGTTGTGTCTAGAAAGTAAAGGCTATTAGAATTCCTGAATCAAAATTATTGTACCCACAAGTATACAAGAAGCTCGTAAAGGAAATCCTTGTAACCGAAGAGGACTTGACTAGGCACCACATATCGGTAATCTAAACTAGTATAAAATTACTTGTCTTATTTAATTTCATCATGTATAATTACTTATCATCTGTTATACTAAACTGAAGGAAAGTCGACTTTTTCCTTCAGTTTGTCGACTAAGAAAGAGTTACTAGAGTCATATAGGGATAACATAATCTATGCTTCTCTAAGGACGCTTGAGTTTTAAGCTAATTAGTATCTTAGCAGATGTGATCATCAGTTTTTTTATTATAAAATAAATTTTATATACCAAGTAAATGTTTCTATACATAATAAAAAATATTGAACTAGGCATCACCAAATCAGTAGAGCATGATCAAATATCTAAAGTACTTATCTCAAACACAAACTAAATCATGATCATAGCACAACAATTAAAAACTATTAGGAAGCAGGGACTATGGATAGTAATTTTTTCGTAATTCTTGATACCATATTTTGTACTATTAAGGAAATCCAGTATTACATAGAATCATCAGTTATTTTAAAAAATATACACTCTGTTTGAGATAGATCAAAAAAAGGTAAGACATGTAAATTGGAATGAATAAGTACCATTCCGATGAGGAAAATGTAGTAAAGTTCATTGTGCTAAATAAATAAATCAAATTTCCATTTTTTCTCTTTTATATTTATGTATACTCCTAAATTCTATGCTAGATTTCATGCTTACTAGAAAGAAGGTGTCATGCATTTCCCTAGCAATCTAATAAAAGGTAATATTCTTATACCTTAACTCATAAGCTTTCTTTAGTTGGTATGATTTACAATAATAGGATCATAGCTTGGTGTACCATACGCCTAGATATGATTGAGATTAATTGATAGACTAATTAATATAGACTGATTTTTATTTCACATGCCTACCATGTGTATATGCTTGGGAATCTAATACTTGGATATGAATGAAAATGCAATTTCTAAAGTTTTTAGTTAGTGATAAAAAGTTGCATGCTTAGACTTGGTTTCTACTTTTGAGATCTCTTATTATCCATGATACTATATGTTAATCTCTTAATCATATTCTTTTGTTTTTATTCTTTGGACAGTTGTTATTGTTAAAGTTGATATTACCTCATAGAATTCTCTTAGAGGCATGTTACTTTGCAAAAATCAAATTCAATTAGTACATCATAAGATGAAGTGGCTTAGTCAATATCACGAGGCTAATAGAAAAATAGATGAAATGCTTATCTTATTGGAGGAGGATTAAGAATAATTTTCCTAATATATAGAATCATGAGTAGTTTTATAAGCAAATCTACTCGGTGAATTAATTATGAGCAAAAGATTGACCAGTGAGTTTAGTAGCTTAAATGCTTCATATGGTTTGGAAAGATGTTATATCCTAGTCTTGAACTAAAATAGAGAGTTTTACTGCAGCAAGTACTTTATAGATTTTGTAAAATGTAGACTTCAGATAGAATTAAGAACCTGAATGTTCGAATTCACGGATTGAAAACTAGTAAGCCAGCAGCTAGTATGTAGAGTGACACAAGATCTTCAACAAATACAATAAAACCTCATTAAATTTATACTCGATTAATCAATAACCTCTTTAAGATAATATTTTTCTCCGGTCCCAACTTGCGCCAATGGAAAAAAATCACTCATTCGATAAGATAATAAGATAATATATTTTCTGAAGACCCCTACATAAATATATGGTCCCATTAATATTATAAATTAATAGTTTGTTAAAAACACAAATATATCCAAGACAATTTAGTGAAACATGATTCTATTTTGTTCTATTTTTTTGTTAAAATTTGAATCTTATTGAAGTTCATCTCTAACTTTTCTTATTGCATCCAAAAGTTTCGGTGTTGTCTTTTTGAATTGCACCATAAAATTGTGAAGAGTTATAAATGTAACAAGTGTTTTCTGACCGTAACTTCTTTCAAAGGTATTGTATCATCTTCTACTTTATCATCAACATTATTTTTTTCAATGGTATCCACAATTGCTTCTAAGCTCTGGACCTATGAACATGTATCTTTTTTACCCGTCCAACAGGTTATTAACGTCAATTTTATTGTGCTAACTGAGATCATTAATCATGATCCCAAGTTCATGAATAACGTTTTCACAGGTAGATTCATTTAAATTCTCTGAGATTTTATCCCCAAACGAATTTTATGGTGTCGAAATACTTTTTAAATTAATAAATATTAATTTATTGATTAAATAATATTTCTATAAAATAATAATATTTTATGGTCCCACCTTTATTAATTATGTGAGGTTTTACTGAATATAGATCCCTCCAACTAACATTTTCTCGGAGCTATATTGCGTCCATGAAGACAAATTTAAAAATTCAAGTTTCGTAAAATGAAGAATCTAGTCGTTTGGTAGGCAAGGCCGTCTCGACCATTAGGCCACTAAAGCAATCGTTTAGGGTCCCAAATGGAATGGTGTTTATTTAAATGTAACATTTTTTTTTATGCGACTACCTATTAATTTGCTTAGTTATTTATATCATGATAAATATCATGAACTCACGTTACTATTTTTACATTTATCTTTTTTATTTCCCTTTCTATTTTTATTCTCTCGTTATATTTAAGTCTACTAAATGGTCAAAACTTTTGCATTTTGCAAAATCTATTGTTGTGTGTTAATAAAAAAATCAAATTTGTTTTTTTTTTGTATATTTTTAAAATTTCAAGTACTGCAACAAATCAATACTATTTTAATATCATTATATCAATGCGACTATTTCAATATCATTATATAAACTTTTAAATATTATGTGCCACGTTTATTATTCCAAAACTTTATATTATATTATATTTTTTTCATTTAAAACTTTCATTGTTTACATCCTTACTTCATAAGGTTTGCGCACATCCTACCTGCTCGAGACTCCACTTGTAGGATCACATTGAGTACTGTAAAATCCCAATAATTTAATACTCAGTAAATTAATAATCTCTCTAAGAAACTCCCTCCGTCCCATTTTATGTGGCACCATTTCCTTTTTGGTCAGTCCCAAAAAGAATGTCACATTTTCTTATATGGTAAGTATTTAAAGGTACAATTCCTCTTTTACCCTTGTTGGTCCCACTTAATATTAAAGATAGTACTCCAATACATTTATGAGGAGAGAGAAAAGTGAGTCTACTTTTTAAAGGACAATTTGGTAAATATTTTAAAGTCTTCATTTATTTATTAAACTCCGTGCCCGGTCAAATGTTTCCACATAAAATGGGACGGAGGGAGTAATATTTTTCTCTGATCCCGACTTGGGCCAATGAAAATAATCACTCATTTTAATAAGATAAGCGGATAATATATTTTCAGAAGACCCCTATATAAATATATGATCCCAGTAATATTATAAATTAAGAATTCTTTGAAAGACAAATATATGTAAGACAATTTAGTAAAATACGGTTCTATTATTTTTTGATAAAATTCAAATCTAGTTGAAAATCATCTCCAAGTTCTATTATTGCATCCAAAAATTTCGGTGTTGCCACAACTACAAATCTTTACGTATTTGATATCATTGGTAATTTTGTGACACCTTTTAAATGAGAAGTCATTTATGGATATGATTTCAATTTTTTTTATGTTGCTTATATAGTTTATTCTCTCACTGTCGTACATCGAATATTTCTAGTAAAGATACAATGAATAATATTTGATTATTAAGAATCAATGAATACTATGTCTAATAAATTTATTTTTACAATGAATAATTGAATTCGTGAATTTATTTGTACAATGAATCATACATATACATTGTACTTTATGAATTTTTTTATTTATACATATTCAATAAATATGATACATAATTTAGTAAAATCCAATGATTTTAATGTATTCACTGTACTTTAAATATAATTAATTTATTTTTTATTTAAATTAAATAAATATGATACATAAATTAGTAAAATATAATGATTTTGATGTAATCAAAATTAACCTTCCTTGAATCTCAAAACACTCTTTAAATTAATAAATACTAATTTATCAATTAAATAATATTTCTATAAAATAATAATATTTTATGGTCCCACTTATATTAATTTAGTGAGGTTTTACTGTGTGTTATAGTTATTCAATTTATATATGATAACTAATTTTTTTTATAAGACCTCTCTATGAATCTTGGCTTTAGACCCCTAAACTTGTTGAGACGGTCATGTTACGATAGGTAATCTTGTTAGAAAGTAAAGAGAAGGTTTTGAGCTGAAAATTTTAGCAGCTTAATGTCCATCGGTGTAATGTGGGAATTTGATCTTTCATTTTGTTTTAGCTCGTATTTTTTTTTCAATAATATTTAACTTGTGTAGTAAATTGTCAATCCTGCCAAATATGACTAATAACTGCTTACTTACAAATCTAGGAGGCATAGTGAAGTTTATATACATCAACGCTAATTGAAACCTCTTTTTTTATACTAAGATATAAATTGGATAAGCTACCGGTGATAATGATGATGGTAATAAATTTTTTATATAGATTGTCTCGACACAGTAAATTTGACTTTGTTAATTTTTTACGCTAAGATATTAGTAATACTTTTATTAGTTAAGCTTGCATTAATTATACATGTATTATTTTTATGTATTGTTTGATTTGGTGTATTAAAAATAATAATGTATTACATAAAAATATTTATTTACAAAGATCTTCACAAATATGGTGCAAAAGATGTAAAATGGATTTTGAGGAGTAATTGAGTCTTTAATCATGCTAATACATGCATTAAACTTCCTTGCATTAATAATATCTAGAAATTCATGATATTACTTAGTAATACTCACATTAATACACAATAGAGTGTATAACTAGTGTAAATTATACGTAGCATAAAAAATGTAGCAAACAAGGTATTGTTAATACACAAAATAATACATGTATTATTTTTTACACTCTACCAAACGACCCTTAAGTATAGGAAATAAAAATGTGTGAATTATGGATAATTACTCCTTATAAATTGACATGTGAAAAGTCTTTGTCGTAGTAAATTTATCCGCACTTCGCTAGATTATGAAAACCTTATTAGATTTATGATTTAATATTTTTATACCCAAAATTACAAATACTCACTAATTATATTTTAAGAAATCTGTATTTTTATTCAGTTTTTTGTTTTATAAAATAATAACTAAAAACATAAGTTAATAGATTTCAACCCATATGTATTTTGTAAAATTTAAAAAATTAAATTAACAATTAAAACATCATCAACTTTTCAAACATAACTATAATTGATTCTAAATAGAGTGTATTATTAATGCTTGCATTAATTATACATAGAATATTTTTTATGCATTGTTTGATTTGGTGTATTAAAAAAATATGTATGTATAAAAATATTTATTTACAAAAGCATCTTCCACAATTTGGTGAAAAAGATGTAAAGGTGCATTTGAGGGGTAATTATGTCTTTATTCATGCTAATGCATGTATTAAACCTTTTGCATTATTAATACCTAGAAATTCATGGTATTAGTAGTACTCCTCAATACACAATGTTTGTAACTAATGCTTGCATTAGTTATACATATATATCATTAAAAAAAAAGTATCAAACAAGGTATTACTAATACACAAAACTAATGCAAACATTATTTTTATTAATACATTCTACCAAACGACCTCCAAGTATATTAAAGTGTGTGATAAATGTATATCCACGAACAAAATTTGTATCATATATTTAATACATTGTTATATATAAAATATATTAAAACTGTATTATAAATCTATTACAAGTGTCCAGTTAAAAAAAATGTTATTCCAATCAATTATAAATATTTTCTTAATAGAAAACATCTATGTAAGCTTTCCTTTATAATATGCAAATACTATTAATATTTGAATACACTGTTACTTAAAAATGAACTTAAAAACAAACTATAAATTATTTTTAAAATTTGAAACATAACGCAAAATTGATTTTAAATTTTGATCGGTCAACATAATTATTCAAATATAAATTAATTATTCCCTCTGTCCCAATTTATGTGACACTTTTAATTTTTTGAGAGTCAAACAATTTAAGTTGGGACAAAGGAAAAATATACCCCCGAACTATTGTAAATGATGTGTAGATAACCTCCTGTTATGTAGTAAAGGAGCTAAGACAGTGATAGCTGCAGCAAACTGTTAGATTAGTTAGTTATAAGTATGTTGGGAAAGTTGTTACAAGTTAGTTATTATGATTCATAGTTGAGTTAAAGTAACTAGCCTAGTTAGCTAATACCAAAATGCAATGTACTATATATAGAGTAGTTACTCATTTGTAAATGTATGAATGACTCTATGAGTTCAATATAGTTTCACACAGTTTTCTATCAGAATCTCCATTACTGATTCTTCACTGCTGAAACTAACATGGTATCAGAGCTCAAGGTGACATTCTAAGGATCTCTGTTTTCAGCGTAGCATAAGGCTCAAAGAAGAGTAGTTGCATTGTCCTAGAAACATCGAAGATCACAATTTATTCAGATCTCTACAATGGTGGAAGTTACTGCTGCCATCATTTCAGTTGCAGGTGGTTCCTCAGGAATCAGTGGAGCTCACTCAGTCGTAGATGCTCATCATCCTCTTCATCTGCAAGCTTGTGACACTCCAGGTAGTTCCTTAGTCTCAATCCAACTCACAGGATTTGAAAATTATTCTCTATGGAGCAGATCTATGAAAATTGGTCTTCTAGGTAAAGTAAAGTTAGGATTCATTACTGGTCGATGTTCTAAGGAAAATTCACCACTGTTATGCATGACATGTGGGAAAACTGTAATGCCATAGTTCTATCATGGATTATGATGTAATGACCCGGTAGGCCTTTTTGAGAACTACTCATCTTTTTAATGGGAACTTAGAATTACTCATTTAATTATGGTTATTTAATTAGCGGGTAAACTTTTAATATTTAATTTTAGTAATTAGTTAATGGGTCAAGTCCATAATTTATTTAATACCCTATACTACTTGGCCCATGTGTTAAAGTAAGTTAGTAGGATTTAATAATTTTAGACTATACAATTTAAGAGGAAAAAGGGACCTGGAAAACAAGACCGACGACAATCACTTCGGCAAATTCCAAACTTACCGATAAAATTGCACCAGGTAAACCAAACCTAATCTTGTATTGTGTATATGAAAGAATTGTCTAGTATTATTATTATAATAATAACGTTGACTTTGAAAGAAAATGAAGAGAATTTGGATATGAATAACCTATGCTAACGTTTCTTGGTGGAAAATTGTTAATGGCTATTAGTGGCATGATGATTGACCTTTTTAGGATTAATAATTAGGAATTAAGAATTTATAAATAGGAATTGGGAATGGGATATGCAGTGGTCACTGTTAGTTTATTGAGTTATGCGGTCAATATGTTTCCGTTACTAATCGATTGTAATTTTATTTTTTATTATCGTATTATGAATCAAATTTTAATATATTGGTGTATGTAATTAAATATTAGTTGTAGGGTATAATGTGAATACCATTAGATTTATGATATTGGATAAATTGGGATTTAATCTTAGGCTTGAAACTTAAGAACTTCATTATAGATTTGGGTGAGTTTTTGGGTCTAGTCTAAACCTATAGTAATATGGGAATTGATATTTTCGAAATCTTATTGTAATTATGTACTTGAATAGATTGCATTAATTTGGAAGCTCAACGAAAAGGGAAGGCTCAAGTCCTGGAGTGAACTGTTGATTAATTGAAGCAAGTGAATTTCTAAACCCTTGTTAAGTGCATAGAATCGTGTATTTCCTTGTGGTGTGTGTTGGAGAGTAATGAGAATTGGTGATGGGTTGACTTGTCCATGTTGAATAATTCTAATGATGGAAAAATGGTAATAAAAAGGCAATGTGATTAATTGTTGGTGTGTGATGTTTGAGAATGATTTGAAAGGCCTGTTGATTTATTGTGTTGTTGTGAATTTTGGAATGTTATGAAAATGGTCATCTCCTCATTATTGTGAACATGTCATTTGCATTGTTTTGATACATGATTGTGACAAGGGTTATGTGAACTGAGAAAGAATAAAAAATTAAAGAGGATGTACCATTTCGAGAGAGGTGTCGCGCGCCGCGACAAATACTATATTTCGAGGGACGTATCGCACGCTGCGATGGATTCTATTATCAAGGGATGTGTCATGCACCGCGATAGATGCATGGACATATATGTCCCCCATGGGTCCCGGACTGAGAGACAACGGGTGTGTATCGTTAGGTTATACATGCATCACTATACTTGACATTGCATTTCATTGCATTGCACATTTTTATCATTGATGAACTTCATCTTGTGTGTTGCTGATCTTGTGAGTGCTTTTATGTGCAAGATGTGGTTGATGAATATTGAGTTGTCGTTGAGGATGTGTAAATTGTTAGAGTGTTGTTGTTGAGTTGTGTGCTATGTAAACTGTGAACTGTTAGTTTGGGCTAGTTTTATGCAGGTTGTAGTTGTGGAGGTTTGAATGGGATGTAAGGAGTACACGTATTATGTCCCCTTAACTTGTGTTTAGAGGTTTACTTGTTGAGTACCATGTAGTTTGGTACTCACCCCTTGCTTCTACATTTTTGTAGGTTACGAGCCTGGATCTTCGTGACACATTTTATTCTCTTCTTATCCGAGGCTTCCTGTGGAGATTTGTGAGGTAGCTGTTTGTCATCTCAGCGGACCTTCTTACTCCTATTTATGATTTTGTCCTACTTTTGAGACGACGTCATTTCAGACTTACGTGTTTTCTTTCAATTCCATTGTCTTACATTAGAGGCTTGTACACGTGACAACCAGGTTTTGGGGGTATTTTTAGGTTGATTATAAATTTCTGCATTTTTTTTTGTAATTGTTGAGTTTTAGGCTGACTTATCTTGGTGGGATAAGATGAGTGCCATCCCGTCCACTTTTGGGTCATGACAAAATGGTATCAGAGCCCCAGGTTCATATGTCTCACGTGTGTACAAGATGGGTCTAAGTAGAGTCGCGAGGATCGGTACGAAGACGTCTATACTTATCTTCGAGAGGCTATAGTGACTTTTAGGAAAAATCTTCACTCGTGCGTCCTTGGTCCAATTTGATTTTTATCGCTTCATCCCATTCTCCTTCACTTATGTGATGACTCGTGTGTAGTTCCTCATGTGAGTAGTTGGTGTCGTGTATGACTTGAATGTTAGACCTAATACTAAAGTTGAAGTGATAAACTTATGGAAATTATGTGTGGTAAGATTAAGAATGTTCAGAAATTTGAAAGGATTAAGTAAGGTGATGACTCGATGATTCAGTTTTAGGATATTTGAAAGATGAGGTTGAACAATGGTTTGAGGGACTTCATAAACGTGTTATCTTTTTTTTTGGTTAGCTAACCCAGTAAAGGGAATAATACTTGTGTGGTATAGGCAATATCTTGAATGGTTTGACAATTGGAAGTGGAATGATTAAAGGCGTGGCGAGATAATGAACATTGTATCTTTGGAAACTACAATTAGTAAAATTATCATAACATGAATGAGTTGCTTAGAGAATGATGAGAATGATGTTGCACCAGTTGAGGACATAATATCTATTACGATTTCATCAATTGAGTGTATATCAAAAAGGGTCATGATATGACTACTATAATGGTATCGATGCTTACTTGGTTAGAGTTATAGAGTATGTTACTTCTGTCATCGACCCAATCTCAGATAGAGTGCATATCGCTTTGGGTTAGAGACCAAACAAATTTGGTAAAGTACTTTAGATAGTTAATGGGCAAAAATGTGCGGGTTAATTGAATACAATCCTCTTGGTGGGTATGATATGTTCTAGTGGTGGATCTAATATTTTTTTGCGGTGTGATACTAGTGGTATATGGAAACGAATACGCCAATTGCCAAGTGTGAATACTAACTACTTAAAGAGTTATCATTGGTATCACATGCTTATATATTGAGATTCGATGTTGCATTCACATTTGAGAAACCAACTAGATTGTTACTGCAGATGTTTGGGTTAAGCAGAGTGTATAAGAAATATTTTAGTGGTGGATCGTTGATACGGTATTAATGCGTTAAGTTGAGAACTGTATCCCGAGGGTTCTAAATGAGGATCGATGATTTCATCTTAAGGTCCAAGAGAATGGATAAATACCAGAATGACAAGCTTATGGGTAAAGAAAGTCACAAAGAGTATACTTGTGTGAAGACAATTGACGATATTAGTAAGAAAAAAAATGCGTATATAATTGGGTTAATCCTTTGGATTTGGTTGGTATAGTTGGGTTTGAGGTGTCATCTTGATGGCGAGGTCGAATTTGTGGTGATGACAAGGGCTAACTAAGCATGATGTAATAAGGGTTTATGATGGATTGTGATTGAGATGCAACTATATGATAATGATCGTTGGTTAAATGAATTTTTGTATTGTAATGACGACTTGTGAGTATCTAAGGTTGTGGTTTGCTACTATTTGGTGAGTAAAATGGTCGTAGGAAAAGTTGTAAGATGTTTTGAGACACTGCTTGAATAGAATTGAAAGGAACTAGAATCATAAATGGAAAGAATTAGTGGGATGTAGCTTAGCTTTCAGAAAGAGGAGAGAATAATGATATTTACTTTGATTGAAAGGGAGAAGATATATATTAAGAAAGAGTGGAGAATTGGAATCAGAGACACGTGGTTCCATTTTTTTTGCTCTGGTCATGGTAATAGTGTCGCATGTCATCAGATTGGTTAAAAATTGTTTGGTATGATTTGAAAAATAAGTCTAGATACATTTGACTAGAGTGTGGTGATAAATTCTCTTATGATTTCAGGTTGGTTATCTAGTACAGTTTCAATTCTAACAATGAATACAATAAGATCGATGGAGAGACGATCAATCATGAGCTAAGATACGTGAATTCATAAAATTCTTCAAGGTATGAGCTAATGTTAATAGTTAAGAGGATTAGGTTACACAGTTGGATTTAGAATTCAAGTTATTCATTGTAAGTCTACGTTTGTGGTAGTGTATTTTGTCAAGTTATGGATTGGTAAGGTAAGGAATGACCGATTGCATTGGGTGTTAAGCATTTTAAAGGAATTGTGCATGGTTTGATTCATAAAGTTTGT
This sequence comes from Solanum chiquidenum, assembly GCA_029582725.1. Classification (NCBI taxonomy): domain Eukaryota; kingdom Viridiplantae; phylum Streptophyta; class Magnoliopsida; order Solanales; family Solanaceae; genus Solanum; species Solanum chiquidenum. Next base: position 16,650 of record JAJOOS010013046.1, read on the forward strand.
TATTTTTTTTTTGTTAAAGGACTTAAGGAAGAGTTTCACTTAAAAGTTTTGGTTTAGAGTATAAAGAGAAATGTCATGGGTTGTTGGGAAAAAGGATAAGATTGGTAAGCAAGTTAGCGAAGGGAACAAGAGTCTGATATGCTGAAGAGTTCAAGGTAATTGAATTTGGCATCATGGGAAGAATTTAAGAAAGGTAAAGGAATAAGATCTCTCGTATAAATCCTTGGTTCGAAGTTGAAGGTTGTATTGATTTTTGCATATGAATTTAGATATTAATGTGAGATATGAACTAGTTCGGTACAAACTTACTAGGGGTTTATCATCGAAATTTTATAAAGATTGAGTTTTGACCTAGGTGACAACAGTGATGTATGGAAGATTTTGTGTATTTATGTGAGGGTTAGGTTGTTCAAATTATGGTAATCAAATTTGTCAAACCTCGAGCCTACACCCTGGGCGGGACTGGCACTCGAGAATAATTGTTGGCCCTAAGCGAACCCTTGGCCATGCTTACTTAGCGGAAGACTCTAAACATTATTACAATGTTCAAATGCACTTCTACTCAACTGTTTAATAAAATAACTTAGAACATTTAAAGGTCAAACATTCAACTTGGCAAAAATAGCAACTCAAGTCCTAACATATGAAATAATAATGTAAAGACAACTGAACTACTAATTGTCTATGAAACCTCTAAAACAAGGAGGGATGTCGGGACAAGACCTCCGATCCTCCTAACAACTGAAATACTTGAAAGCAAAGTAAAAGGAGTCCTCCAGAATGCAAGGAGGCTCACCAACTGACTCTGACTTCTCAACTGGATCAACGGGGCCCTGAATGCTGATCCTGATTTCTTGTGTCTGCATCATAAAATGATGCAGGCCAAATGACATCAGTACATTGAATGTACGAGTATGCGAGGGGAATACTGAAACATTACGTAAGCTTGAAAAGAATCTGAAAAGAACACTTACTTTGGCTTTACTCAACTCATGAATAACTTAACTCAATATAAAGCAATAATACACATGCAATATATAGAAAGCTTTTTAAAATAGTAGAAAGAAACTCAGTCTGTTAATGAAAATGCAATAACAACTCAACTTACTCATATAATAAAGTAATGTAATATTGTGGAAGTTTCTCTAAACAACAACCACCACTATGAGCCTAAGTGATGATACAACGTCTTGCCCATGCTGCCATAAATGTCCTATACTTTGCCGTCATGTAGAACGCCTTAACTATGTGGATCCACTAGTCTATGCTAAAAAACACTTAAGGAATCATCTAAAAAGTATGATCCTTTACTACCCATGATGACAACATGGTTTATGGAGACTTGAGTTATTATGAACTCGCATCCCCATATTGGTGCTCTATAGTACTCCCAAAATATACTTAGCTCATATGTTTTTAGAACAAAACTTCTTTCTTTGGTTTGAGATATTTACTCAAAACTTAGCTTAATAGCTATCTTGGAAATTGGTGTTTCCCTTCTTGCTCAAATGTGAAAACACTTTTAACTCTTGGGAATACTTAGTTTCCGTATAATCTTTGAAGAAATGAACTTTACTCTTACTCTTTCCTCAACTCAAAGTTTAAGTCTTAAAACAAAGTTAAAATGTTTGTGAAAGACTTTTGAAATACTTTATGCACTTCTCTTGACTTGACTCTTAACTTCTAGAATTGACTCTTAACTTTTCTTGAATTTGAATTTATGGATTCAAGGATTGTGATTTATGATAGGAAGGATCTCATGATGTTTAGGAGTGTTTTTGGATAGTTAAACATAGGAAACGATCGAGAAATCACTGCCTGGAAACTAGTCTGCGACGCGGAGATGTATTTAAATATTTGGTCGCGAAAATAATTTTTGAGGCAGAATGGTCTGTGACTGCTCCGCGACGCGAGGATAATTTTTTCCATCTTGAGTAACAGGTTCACGATGCAGACCTGGTACCCAAATTTGCCCGACTTTTTCCTTCTTCATTTTCCACCTCCAATTCACTAAACCCGATTCTTTTTCCCAAATTCTCTTTAGATTCAGATACCCAGCAAAAGTACCCAAGAACCTAACTCAAAACAACTCTAAAACTTGACGCGATAACCTCAAGAAATCCTCAATTCAGCCCAATTCAAGAACGAAAATAAATTCAAGAACACATATCAAGAACATCAACTTTCAACCCTTTTTAGAACGAATTTTGCTGAACTAAACATGATTGGCGCGTGAGTGAACGAACCCAACTCTATGAAAGTCTCACATACCTCGTAGGGATCACCCCTTGACGAAATCCACAAGCGATTCATGAAGAACTTGACGATTCTTGCTCCTTCTCCTCTTCTTTTCTCTTCTCTCAAAATCCTAACTTAGTTTTCAGAAGCGTAAACTGACCAAGTTCAGTTTAGACCCCAATAAAACTCCTAAAAATGAAATAAAGTAATTTGGTAAGGAAAAGAAAAAACTACCCTTCTAAAATGCGGATTACACTTTCCTTATTTGAACAACCCAACTTCCAATGGACATATCTCACTCCTAAGAACTCGGAATTGTGCAAACTCGGCAGCATCGGAAAGATAATTCTAATATATTTCCTACAGTATCTGGAACCACACCAAACTCATTTTGAGCTAGGAGTTATGGTTGTTTGAAGTTGACCAAAAACCCAAACTTAACATAACTTAACAAATTTCCAGATTTTTTATTCTTTCCCAAAATGACTATTTCCAATTCTAACTCTTTCTAGTTCTTTCAATTAGCGAGATGTTACAATATCTCCCCTTGGGAACATTCGTCCTCGAATGAGATTACGCTTACTAGGCTAAGGGTGTAACATCTAACATTCAACTCAAACACCCAACAAGCAATGCAAATACAACATGCCAACCTATAAATTAAAGAGTACCAAGAAGAGAATTAGTACCTTGATCTAGAATTTCGCAGTTGAAGTATTCCTGTGGTTCTACATGTACCACCTTGCTTATGAGAATTATAGAAGAGCTACCATGAGTAATTACAGTTGTTCGGTAGTTTTAATATTCATCTAGTCATTGAGGTCACGTTTTAGTTATGTGTGGTTGAATATGGGGACCATTGGGTCTAGTTCTACCATTCTTAAAGGTTGTCTATAATCACAACTATTGATCTAGCATTCTGACAGTGTTGTTAAAGGTTTTATATGCTTGAGTGAATCGCTCGTTGGGTGGTTACTTGATCATTTCCGTCATTGAGTTAGATAAGTTTTATCCTCCCTTGATAAGTATCCGATATCTAAAGATTAGATTTTTATAACTTAAGCTCGTGAAAAGATCGTATTGTGAAAAGGAAATCTTGATAAGATCAGTGATGGTTTGTGTATTATGAGTGTGTGGTGGTTGGTTAAAATTCACTTCTAGTTGTAGCCGGTATCGATTCAAAATGTTATCTTGGTTATTTTAGAAAGGAGTCGTCATGATGGTTGTGTTATGGTCTAATAGGTTTCCATTTAGATTTGGTTCATGGGTTAGTTTGTGAGTTGATAATCACTCTTGATTTGTAATCTTTCAAAGTTTGATTCGAAAGTTCAGTTCTTGGTAGTTGGTCTTGATGGAATAGTCATAAGGAGGAGCTCACTTGGAAAGATGAACACTAACTAGTAGGTCATAACTCAAGTTTTTGGTAACGTCGGTTGTTCCTTTTTCTTCTTCTTTATGTTCAAGGACGAACATGATTTTTAGTGGTGGATAATGTAATGACCCGTTAGGCCATTTTGAGAACTACTCATCTTATTAATGGGAATTTAGAATTACTCATTTAACTATGGTTATTTAATTAGCGGGTAAACTTTTAATATTTAATTTTAGGAATTAATTAATGGGTCAAGTCCATATTTTATTTAATGCCATATACTGCTTGACCCATGTGTTAAAGTAAGTTAGTAGGGTTTAATAATTTTAGACTATACAATTTAAGAGGAAAAAGGGACCTGGTAAACAAGACCGGCGACAATCACTTCGGCAAATTCCAAACTTACCGACAAAATTGCACCAGGTAAACCAAACCTAATCTTGTATTGTGTATATGAATGAATAGTCTAGTGTTATTATTATAATAATAACGTTGGCTTTGAAAGAAAAAGAAGAGAAATTGGATATGAATAACCTATGCTAACGTTTCTTGGTGGAAAATTTTTAATGGCTATTAATGGCATGATGATTGAGCAATGATTGACCTTTTTAGGATTAATAATTAGGAATTAAGAATTTATATATAGGAATTGTGGGAATGGGATATGCAGTAGTGTCACTGTTAGTTTATTCAGTTATGCGATCAATATGTTTCCGTAACTAATCGATTGCAATTTTATTTTTTATTATCATATTATGAATCAAATTTTAATATATTGGTATATGTAATTAAATATCAGTTGTAGGGTATTATGTGAATACCATTAGATTTACGGTATTGGATAAATTGGGATTTAATCTTAGGCTTGAAACTTAAGAACTTGATTACAGATTTGGATGAGTTTTTGGGTCTAGTCTAAACCTATGGTAATGTGTGTATTGTTATTTTCGAAATCTTATTGTAATTATGTAATTGAATAGATTGCATTAATTTGGAAGCTCAACGAAAAGGGAAGGCTCAAGTCCCGGAGTGAACTGTTGATTAATTGAGGCAAGTGGATTTCTAAACCCTTGTTAAGTGCATAGAATCGTGTATTTCCTTGTGGTGTGTGTTGGAGAGTAATGGGAATTTGTGATGGGTTGACTTGTCCATGTTGAATAATTCTAATGATGGAAATGTGGTTATAAAAAGGCAATGTGATTAATTTTTGGTGTGTGATGTTTGAGAATGATTTGAAAGGCTTGTTGATTCTTTGTGTTGTTGTGAATTGTGCAATGTTATGGAAATGGTCATCTCCTCATTATTGTGAACATGTCATTTGTATTGTTTTGATACATGGTTGTGACAAGTGTTATGTGAACTGAGAAAGAATAAGAAATTAAAGAGGATGCACCATTTCGAGGGACGTGTCGCGTGCCGCGTTGAATACGATATTTTGAGGGACGTATCACACGCCGCGATGGATTCTATTATCGAGGGACGTGTCGCGCGCCATGACGGATGCATGGATAGATATGTCCCCCATGGGTTCCGGACTGAGAGACAGTGGGTGTGTATTATTAGGTCAGACATGCATCACTATACTTGACATTGCATTTCATTGCCTTGCACATTTTATCATTGACGAACTTGATCTTGTGTGTTGCTGATCTTGTGAGTGCTTTTCTGTGGAAGTTGTGGCTGATGAATATTGAGTTGTTGTTGAGGATATGCAATCAGTTAGTGTTGTTGTTGAGTTGTGTGCTATGTAAACTGTGAACTGTTAGGTTGGGTTAGTTTTGTGCAGGTTGTAGTTGTGGAGGTTCGGATGGGATGTAAGGAGTAGCCGTATTATGTCCCCTTAACTTGTGTTTAGAGGTTTACTTGCTGAGTACCGTGTGGTTTGATACTCACTCCTTGCTTCTACATTTTTGTAGGTTACGAGCCCGGATCTTCGTGATACTTTTTATTCTCTTCTTATTCGAGGCTTCCTGTGGAGATTTGTGAGGTAGCTGTTTGTCATCTTAGCAGACCTTCTTACTCCTACTTATGATTTTGTTCTACTTTAGAGACAACGTTATTTGAGACTTACGTGTTTTCTTTCAATTCCATTGAATTACATTAGAGGCTTGTACACGTGACAACCATGTTTTGGGTGTATTTTTAAAGTTGATTATAAATTTTTGCATTTTTTCCGTAATTATTGAGTTTTAGGCTGACTTGTCTTGATGGGATAAGACAAGTGCCATCACATCCACTTTTGGGTCGTGACATATGATTTCTATTAGTAGGGAGTTATTTAAGTGGTATAGTCTATGCTAGTAGTGCTCAACAAGTATGGACTGATTTGAAGGAAAGGTTTGATAAGCTAGATGGATCTAGGATATTCTACCTGCACAAAGGGATTGCTACACTCAGTCAGGGACTGTTATATGTTTCTAGTTATTTCTCTAGACTTAAGGAGTTGTGGATGGAGTTTGACTCCCTTATGCCATGTCTTAGATGTGCGTGTGAAGTGCCTAAGACCTATGCAACGTATTTCGAATACCAACAACTGATGCAATTTCTCTTAGGACTAAATGAGTCTTACAATCAGTGTAGAAGTCAGATCCTCCTCCAGGGGTTAACAAGGCTTACTCTCTAGTTTTGGCAGAGGAGAGTCAGAGGATCCTTGGAAAATCTAATGTTGTAGGTAGTGATAATTCTAGTCTGGTGAATGAGGCTATGACATTCTTCAGTAACAACAAGGGTGCTATGCCTAGATCAAGTTTCAATCCCAACTCTGGATCTAACCCTCCTTTAAGAGCTGGTTCTGGATCTTCTCAGAAATCATCCAGAAATAGTCATCTCTATTTTGACTACTGAAATTGGAAAGGTCATATGAGATCTACTTGTTACAAATTCCATGGCTACCTTGCTGATTGGAAGGGTAAGATGAGAACAACCAGTGGACTTTTTCCTAGAGCCAATTTTGCAGGGACTTCTACCGGTAATAGTCATCTTATACTGTATTCAACTCAGTCTGCTCATGGACCTAACAATAGCTCACATTGAAGCACTCCCTTCAGTCCAACTGGTGGTGGTCTCCCTTCAACTACTCCTTCTCATGCCCCTATGTCTAATCACTATGATCCATAGGTTCAACAGTATCCTCATTTCTCTCCACAGCAGTACTAGCAGCTCTTGAACATGTTAGATCAAGAGAATGAGAAGGCAAAGGTCAATTGTGATAACATGATGGGATCAGGTATGGAGCATTGTTCCTCTATGATTACTAAGGCTGATACATGGATTATTGACTCTGGAGATTCTCAACATATGGTTCATAACATGACTATGATGAATCAACACTCTTCATTACATAATGCCTCATGTAATAAGGTTCATTTACCTAATGGTGCACTTGCTCATGTAGCTCACATTGGTTCTTCTAAGGTCATTGGAGGAACAAATATTTCCAATGTTCTGCATATTCCTGCATTTCAACATAATTTGTTGTCTATTTCAAAACTGACTAAGGAGCTAAATTGTCTTGTCCTCTTCTATCCTAACTTTTGTGTCTTTCTGGACCTGTCAAATGGGACTGTGAGGGGGACTGGCAGACTGAAGAATAATCTATATGTTGTGAATGTTGATTACTTGCTTAATAAGTCTCCTGGAGTGCCTTTGCAGTTTACTCTAGCTTGTGTTGTTATGGCTCATACTGCCTCTACTCAGTCTTGTAACGTAGATATGTCTCTTTGGTATAAGAGACTAGGCTATGTACCTGTATCTACTATTAGAAAGCTTAACTATTTCAAGTCTATCTCCTCTAGATCTACCTCTATTTGTACTGTATGCCCTTTGGCTAAACAATCCAGGCTGTCATTTCCTTTGAGTAATTCTACTACTACGAATTGCTTTGAACTTCTACATGCTGATGTATGTGATCCTTATCGAGTACCTACTCATGATAATAAGATATACTTTCTTAGTTTAGTTGATGACTTTTCCAGATACACATGGTTAATCTTACTTAATTCTAAGGCTGAGGTTATAGTAGCTTTCACCAATTTCTTTGCCATCGTTTGGAATATTTTGTCCACCACTATTAAAGTACTTAGAACTGACAATGGTTGTGAGTTTTTCAACTCACAAGTCACTTATATGCTTCACACACTAGGCATTCTTCTTTTTCGGTACTTATACCCCTTAGCAGAATGGGGTTGCTGAAAGAAAACACAGACATATTATATTCTAGATATGGCTAGGTCACTAAGGTTTCAGTCCAGTCTACCTCTAAGATTCTGGGGTGAATGTGTCACTAATAGTGTCTACTTAATCAACATGCTTCCCTCCACTGTGCTTCAGGGTAAGATTCCTCGTGATTTACTGTATCATATTCTCCCTATTTTGGATCATTTAAGGGTGTTTGGTTGTCTTGTGTTTGCCACTGAGATGCGAGGTGTTGACAAGTTTGCCTCTAGAGTAATTCCTGCAGTGTTACTTGGTTACTCTACTCTTAATAATGGGTACAAGTTGTATGCTTTGACTACTAAGGATTTTTTTATTAGTAGGGATGTTGTGTTTAAGGAGGAGGTTTTACCCTTCCAACACATGAGTTCTTGTTCCTCTTTATTCTCTGTACTACAGTTCCTAGATGAGACTACATAGGTACTTACTGATGAGACAAGTGGTGTTGTTACACCTGCTGATGCTGATTCAGCTGAGGATGCTTCAGTTGATACTCATACTACTCAGAATCTTTCTCTTGTTGTTGAGGAAGTGCTGGTTCAGCCCTCTAATTCCTCAGGTGTTGTTCCTTCTATTGTTAGTGACTGTAGACCTTTGAGGAGATCTACTAGGTCCACAAAACCTCCTATTTGGCTTCATTATTTTCACACTTCTAAGCTTACCTCTAGTTGTCTGTACCCAGTATCCAATCATGTCTCATATACTAATCTCACTGCTTCCTATGGTGCTGCTTTAGCCTCTTATGCTACTATTTCTAAGCCTAGTACTTTTCTTGACGCTTCTTCACAGCCATAGTGAGTGAAGGCTATGCAAGCAGAGATTGCTGGCCCAGGATAACCACAATTGGAGCCTTACTAAGTTACCACCAGGTAGACAACCCATTGGCTGTAAATAGGTGTTTAAGGTCAAGTATTTAGCCTCAGGGGCTGTTGAGAGGTACAATTCTAGATTAGTTTCCAAGGGCTTTAACTAAAAAGAAGGTTTCGACTACACTGAAACTTTTTCTCCTGTGGCTAAGATGGTTACTATCAGATCTGTTTTGGTTATTACTGCTGCGAAACATTGGCTTGTTTTTCAGATGGATGTGCACAATGCCTTCTTATAGGGTGATCTTGTTGAAGATGTTTATATGGTGGTGCCTCCTGGTTTTTGCAGACAGGAGGGGTCTAACATTGTCTGCAAAATATACAAGTCCCTTTATGGACTCAAACATGCACCTAGACAATGTAACTTGAAGTTGACTGAAGCATTAGTTCAGATGAGATTTGTTCAAAGTCACTATGACTACTTTTTGATAATTAAGAATGTTGGTGCAGAGCTGGTAATAGTCCTTGTATATGTAGATGATCAACTTGTAACTGGAATTTGTACTAATCTGATTGACAAGACCAAAAATGATCTGAAACTCAAGTTTAAGATGTAAGAGGTGGGTGAGCTTTTTCTTAGCATTGAGTTTGCTAGGTCCAAGGAGGGGTATATAATGAATCAACTCAAATATGCATTAGAACTCATTTTTGAGATGATATTAAGTGGTGCAAGACTAGTATATACACCACTAGATCCTAATGTAAGATTAACATCTACTGAATATGACACACACACAAAAGGTTCAGAAGCTGCTACTACAGATAAACCTTTGGAGAACATTGGAAGGTATCAAAGGTTAGTAGGTAGGTTGTTATACCTAACCATGACCATAGTAGACATCCCTTTTGCAGTTCGGGTTCTAAGTCAATTTATGCATGCCCCAAAAGAGTCTCACATGGAGGCAATTGTTAGGGTTGCTAAGTACATTAAGGCATCTCCTGGTTTAGGTCTGTTCATGCCTGCACAAAGTTCAGAATTCAGAATCAGCAATGGAGATTCTGAGAGAAAATTGTGTGAAACTATATTGAACTCATAGAGTCATTCATACATTTACAAATGAGTATTTACTCTATATATAGTACATTGCATTTTGGTACTAGCTAACTAGGCTAGTTACTTTAACTCAACTATGATTAATAATAACTAACTTGTAACAACTTTCCGAACAGACTTATAATTGACTATTCTAACAGTTTACTGCAGCTACCACTGTCTTAGCTCCTTTACTGCATAACACCCCTTCTCAAGCTGGTGGCTGAAATAGGTCTCTTACTCCCAGCTTGGACATATAGATGTGAAGCTTTCTATAATCCTTTTGTAAGCAGATCTGCCAGTTGTTCTTTTGTTGAAACATGATTAGTCTTAATCATTTTTTGTAGTAGCTTTTCTCTGACAAAGTGGCAATCAATGTCAAAGTGTTTAATTCTTTCATGAAAGATAGGATTGGATGCAATATTAATTGCAGCCTTGTTGTCACAATGTAGATTAACCGGTTTCTTGATATTTATCCCCAACTCCTCAAACAAACAAATAAGGCAAGTGATCTCTGCTACAACTGATGCAATTTTTCTAATTCATCTTCAGCAGAGCTTCTAGCACTGTCTTTTATTTTTATTTTATTTCCAGGATATGAGTGCATCTCCAAATATCACAAGATAACCTGTTACTAACCTCCTTGTTTGTAGACAAGTGCCCAGTTAGAGGATCCTTGGAAAATCTAATGATATAGGTAGTGATAATTCTAGTCTTGTGAATGAGGCTATGGCATTCTTCAGTAACAACAAGGGTGTTATGCCTAGATCAAATTTCAATCCCAACTCTAGATCTAACCCTCCTTCAGGACCTGGTCCTACATCTTTTCAGAAATCATCCACAAATAGTCATCTTTATTGTGACTACTACAACAAGAAAGGTCATGTGAGATCTACTTATTACAAACTCCGTGGCTACCCTTCTGATTGGAAAGGTAAGAGGAGAACAACCAGTGGACCTTTTCCTGGAGACAATCTTGCAGGGACTTTTACTAGTAATAGTCATCTTATGCAGTATTCAGCTCAGTCTGCTCAGGGACCTGACAACAACTTACTTGGAAGCACTCCTTTCAGGCCAATTGGTGGTGGTTTCCCTTCTACTATTACTTCTCATGCCCCTATGTCTAATCACTATGATCCATAGATTCAACAACATTCTCATTTCTATCCATAGCAGTACCATCAGCTCCTAAACATGTTAGATCAAGAGAATAAGAAGACAAAGGAAAAGGCCAATTGTGATGACATGCTGGCATCAGGTATGAAGCATTGTTCCAATGAGATTACTAAGGTTGATACATGGATTATTGACTCTGGATCTTCTCAACATATGGTTCATAGCATGACTCTGATGAATCAACACTCTTCATTACATAATGCCTCATGTAATAAGGTTTATTTGCCTAATGGTATACTTTCTCATGTAGCTCACATTGGTTCTTCTAAGGTCCTTGAAATGTTTTGCATATTCCTGCATTTCAACATAATTTGTTGTCAGTTTCTAAACTAAGGAGCTAAATTTTTGTGTCCTCTTCTATACTAACTTTTGTGTCTTTCAGAATCTCTCAAGTGGGACTGGAGGACTAGAGAATGATCTATATGTTGTGAATGTTGATTACTTGCTGAATAAGTCTCCTGGAGTGCCTTTGCAGTCAACTCGGGCTTGTGTTCCTGTGGCTCATACTGCCTCTACTTAGTCTTGTAATGTAGATATGTCTATTTGTCATAAGAGATTAGGCCATGTACCTGTATCTACTATTATAAACCTTAGCTGTTTGAAGTCTATCTCCTCTAGCTCTACCTCTATTTGTACTGTATGTCCTTTGTCTAAATAGTCTAGGCTGTCATTTCCTTTGACTAATTTTACTACTACTGCTTGCTTTGACCTTCTACATGTTGATGTATCGGGTCCTTATCGAGTACTTACTCATGATAATAAGAGATACTTTCTTACTTTAGTTGATGACTTTTCCAGATACACAAAATTAATCTTACTTAATTCTAAGGCTGAGGTTATAGTAGCTTTAACCAATTTCATTGCCATGGTTAGGAATATTTTTTCCACCACTATTAAAGTACTTAGAACTGACAATAGTTGTGAGTTTTTCAACTCACAAGTCACTTCTCTGCTTCACACACTAGCTATTCATCACCAAAGTTCCTATACTTATACCCCTCAGTAGAATGGGGTTGTTGAAAGAAAACACAAACATATTCTAGATATGGCTAGGTCACTAAGGTTTCAGGCCAGTCTACCTCTCAGATTCTGGGGTGAATGTGTCATTCCTAGTGTTTACTTAATCAACAGGCTTCCCTCCACTGTTCTTCAGGGCAAGACTCCTCATGATTTACTGTATCATATTCCCCCTAATTTGGGTCATTTAAGGGTGTTTGGCTGTCTTGTGTTGTCCACTAAGGTGCGAGGTGTTGACAAGTATGCCTCCAGAGCAATTCCTGTAGTGCTACTTGGTCACTCTACTCTACAGAAAGGGTACAAGATGTATAGTTTGACTACTAAGAATTTTTTTGTTAGTAGGGATGTTGTGTTTAAGGAGGAGGTTTTTCCCTTCATACACATGAGTTCTCCTTGTTCCTCTTTATTCCCTATACCTCAGTTCCTAGATGAGCCTACAAAGGTACTTGCTGATGAAATAGGTGGTGTTGTAACCCTTGATGATGTTGATTCAGCTGAGTGTGCTTCAGTTGATACTCATACTACTCAAAATCTTTCTCCTGTTGTTTTGGAAATGCTGGCTGAGCCCTCTAATTCCTCAGGTGTTGTTCCTGCTATTGTTAGTGACAATAGACCTTTGAGGAGATCTACTAGGTCCACAAAACCTCCTTTTTGGCTTCATGAATTTCACACTTCTAAGCCTACCTCCATTTGTCTCTACCCAGTCTCCAATCATGTCTCCTATACTAATCTCACTGCTTTCTATGGTGCTGCTCTAGCCTGTTATGCTACTATTTCTGAGCCTAGTACTTTTCTTGAGGCTTCTTCACAACCAAAGTGGGTGCAAGCTATGTAGGTAGAGATTGTTCTTTAGAGGATAATAACACTTGGAGACATACTGAGTTACCACCTAGTACACAACCCATTGGCTGTAAATGGGTGTTTAAAGTCAAGTATATACCCTCAGGGGCCATTGAGAGGTACAAATCCAGATTATTTGAGGAGATTTATTGTTAGTGACAATAGACCTTTGAGGAGATCTACTAGGTCCACAAAACCTCCTTTTTGGCTTCATGATTTTCACACTTCTAAGCCTACCTCCAGTTGTCTCTACCCAGTCTCCAATCATGTCTCCTATACTAATCTCACTGCTTCCTATGGTGCTGCTTTAGCCTGTTATGCTACTATTTCTGAGCCTAGTACTTTTATTGAGGCTTCTTCACAACCAAAGTGGGTGAAAGCTATGTAGGTAGAGATTGTTCTTTAGAGGATAATCACACTTGGAGACTTACTGAGTTACCACCTAGTACACAACCCATTGGCTGTAAATGGGTGTTTAAAGTCAAGTATTTACCCTCAGGGGGCATTGAGAGGTACAAAGCCAGATTATTTGCCAAGGGCTTTAATAAAAAAGAAGGTATGGACTACACTGGAACTTTCTCTTATGTGGCTAAGATAGTTACTATCAGGTCCATTTTGGCTGTTGCTGCTGCCAAACATTGGCTTGTTTTTCAGATGGGTGTCCACAATGCCTTCCTACAGGGTGATCTTGTTGAAGATGTTTATATGGTGGTGCCTCCTGGTTTTTGAAAATAGGAGAGGTGTCTAACACTGTCTGGAAATTACACAAGTCCCTTTATGGACTCAAACATGCACCTAGACAATGGAACTTGAAGTTGACTGAAGCATTAGTTCAAATGGGGATTGACTATGACTACTTTTTGTTCACTAAGAATGTTGGTGCAGAGATGGTAATAGTCCTTGTATCTGTAGATGATCTACTTGTAACTGGAAGTTCTACTGCCCTGATTGACAAGACCAAAAAATGATCTGAAACTCAAGTTTAAGATGAAAGACTTGGGTGAGTAGAAGTTTTTTCTTGGCATTGAGTTTGCTATGTCCAAGGGGGTATGTAATGAATGAACTCAAATATGATTTGGAACTCATTTTTTAGATGGAATAAGTGGAGCAAGACTAGTATATACACCACTAGATCCTAATGTAAGATTAACATCTATTGAATATGACACAAACACACAAGGTTCATAAGCTGATATTACAGATAAACCTTTGGAGAAAATTGGAAGCTATCATATGCTAGTTTTTTTATACCTTCTAATGTTATCCAAAGGTTTATCTGTAATAGTAGCTTCTGGACCTTGTGTGTGTGTATCATATGTTAATCTTACTTTAGGATCTAGTGGTGTATATACTGGTCTTGCACCACTTAATCCCATCTCAGAAATGAGTTCAGTGCATATTTGAGTTGATTCATTACCTACCCCTCCTTGGACCTAGCAAACTCAATGCCAAGATTTTTTTTTAGCTCACCCAAGTCTTTCATCTTAAACTTGAGTTTCACATCATTTCTGGTCTTGTTAATCAGGGTAGTACAACTTCCTGTTATAAGTAGATCATCTACATATACAAGGAGTATACCCAGCTCTGCACCAACATTTTTTGTGAACAAAGAGTAGTCATTGTGACTTTGAACAAACTGTATCTGACTAATGCTTCAGTCAACTTCAAGTTCCATTGTCTAGGTTCCTGTTTGAGTGCATAAAGGGATTTGTGTAATTTGCTGACAATGTTAGACCCTCATGTCTGCAAAAACCAGGAGGCACCACCATATACACATATTCAACAAGATCACCCTATAAGTCGGCATTGTTCACATCCATTTGAAAAACAAGCCAATGTTTGGCAGCAACAACAATCGAAACTGACCTGATTGTAACCACCTTAACCACTTGAGAGAAAGTTTTAGTGTAGTCCAGACCTTATTTTTTATTAAAGCCCTTGGCAACTAATCTGGCTTTGCACTTCTCAACAACCCCTGAGGCTAAATACTTGACCTTAAACACCTATTTACAGCCAATGGGTTGTTTACCAGGTTGTAACTTAGTAAGAATAAATGTGTGGTTATCCTCTAAGGCACCAATCTCTGCCTGCATAGCCTCCACCCACTGTGGTTATGAAGAAGCCTCAGGAAAAGTACTAGGCTCAGAAATAGTAGTATAAGAGGCTAAAGCAGCACCAGAGGAAGCAATGATATTAGTATATGAGACATGATTGGAGACTGGGTACAAACAACTGGAGGTAGGCTTAGAAGTGTGAAAATAATAAAGCCAAATAGGACGTTTTGTTGACCTAGTAGATCTTCTCAAAGGGCTATAATCACTACCAATAGCAGGAAAAACACCTAAGGAATTAGAGGTCTCAACCAACACTTTATCAACAACAGGAGAGAGATTCTTAGTAGTATGAGTATCAACTGAAGCACCCTTTGCTGGATCAACATCAGCAAGGGGTAACAATACCACCTGTCTCATCAGTAAGTACCTATGTAATCTCATCTAGGAACTGTAGTACAGGGAATAAGGAGGAACAAGAACTCATGTGTTTGAAGGGAAAACCTCCTCCTTAAACACAACATCCCTACTAGCAAAAAAATCCTTAGTAGTCAAAGCATACCACTTGTACACTTATGTAGGATAGAATAACCAAGTAACACTGCAAACATTGCTCTAGAGGCAAACCTTTCAACACTTCGCACCTCAGTGGAAAACACAAGACAGCCAAACACTTTTAAATGATCCAAAACAGGGGGAATATGATACAGTAAATCACGAGGAATCTTGCCCTAAATCACAGTGGAAGGAAGCCTTTTGATTAAGTAGACACTAGTGGTGACACTTTTACCCCATAATATTTGAGGTAGACTAGAGTGAAACTTTAGTGACCTAGCCATATCTAGAATATGTTTGTGTTTTCTTTTAACAATCGCATTCTTCTGACTGGTATAATGTAACACCCCTCAAAATGAAATAGGATAATTAGAGATTCACATGCGTGTTAGTAGTTGATAAACTTGTATAAATGTTTTAAAATGAGTTCATAGGTCAGTTTAGTTGAGTTGGAAGTCAAACGTCAAAGAGATGTTCAAGACGTTCGGAAATTAGTCGTTTGCGAGCTAGTGTGTTCTAGTGAGTCTTGCATGTTTTTATGTGTTGTTTGGAGTCTAAAATCAGTGGAGGTGACCCTAGTGTCTTAATAAATGTTTTTAGGGTCAAAACGTTTGAATACGATGCCCCGGGACCACCCTAAGGGTCCCCGAGGAAGACCCCAACCTTGGCCAAGCAAGCTGCCAAGGCAGCTTGCAAGTTATGCATAGAGGGAGTAGCTCCGCGTCGCGGACCTGCTCCACCTATGACCAAAAAGTGTCTCCGCAACGCGGAGACATAGCGGACTCTACTGTCTCGGAATTTAATTTATGAAAACTTGCGGGAACACCTCCGCGTCGCGAACTTATTTTCCGACAAAATCTGCGAAAATAGAATTCAAGTTTGACTTGTTTAAAAAGGTCCAACTAAGTGAGGGGTACTTTGGGGAAGTATTATAATCGGTTATTCTACCTATTTTAGGGTATTTTAAGTGGGTTAAAATCCCAAGACCTAGAATAAGACCCCATTCTTCAAAGTGAACCTTTTCTCTCAGATAAATTCTCTCTCTAGAACTCCATGGAAGCCATTGATGAAGCTTCAAGCTAGGGGATGGGTTCCTACTGATATCTCCTTCAAATTCTAAGGAAATTAATCATAAAGGTATGTGTATTTTATCTTTGATTCTCCTTTCAATCAAAGAGCCAAATAAAAGTGATTTCAATGTTTTTCAAAAACACTAAAAACCCCAATTTCAATTCTAAGCTTGTGTTCTTGCATGAAAGTATTTCAAATGATGATTTATGTTATTATTGATGGTTTTAAGGTAAAAAAATCCATGAACCCTTGCATATCTTGAAACCCTAATTTTGGGTCTAAAGTGGGTCTATTGATTATGAGTTAATAATGTGATATTAATGTGTAGATTGTTATGGGCTATTGATTTATGTATTATTCTATATTGAATTATGAGGAATTGATGGTCAATTGTGTTACATTGGATGTTGGCCTTGAATGGGCAATTGTGACCTAAGGTTTATGATGATGATGAAGTTGTGAATAG
>JAJOOS010013047.1:0-19706 GCA_029582725.1 Solanum chiquidenum
TATATCACTTTAATTTTAGGGTTTTCATATAAAAAAATCTTGTCATTACTTATAAATCGTAATAGCATTGGTGAAGAATTTTTGAATGGATGTTTAGTTTGTAAGATAGAGCGGAAGATATTTGAAAATGTAAGTAATGATGCTATTATAGATCGTTTTCAAAATATGAAGTCTCGTCGAGTACAATTGTAAACTGATGATATTTTTTGTGGTAATGTAATTTTTATGTATTGCTCGCTTAGTTATTGTTATTATAAATTTTTTGATCTTATCTTTAAAGCAATGGTGCACCCGTTTTCTTAAAATCCTGGATTCGCCTCTGATTATGGAAACTTTGCAACCATATCAATTGTCAAATATGTCTCAAGAAGATTGTTGGTTGTTGTTCATGCAACGTGCATTTGGGCACCACGAAAAAATAAATCCTGACCTTGTGGCTATTGGAAAGGAGATTGTGAAAAAATGTGGTGGTGTGCCTCTAGCAGCCAAGACTCTTGGAGGTATTTTGTGCTTCAAGAGTGAAGAAAGAGAATGGGAACATGTGAGAGAAAGTGAGATTTGGAATTTGCCTCAGGATGAAAGTACTATTTTGCCTGTCCTGAGACTGAGTTATCATCACCTTCCACTTGATTTGAGACAATGTTTTGCATATTGTGCAGTATTCCCAAAGGACACCGAAATGGAAAAAGAAAAGTTAATTCCTCTCTGGATGGCACACGGTTTTCTTTCATCAAAAGGAAACTTGGTGTTAGAGGATGTGGGTAATGAAGTATGGAACGAATTATACTTGAGGTCTTTCTTCCAAGAGATTAAAGTTAAATCTGGTAATGCTTATTTCAAGATGCATGATCTCATCCATGATTTGGCAACTTCTCTGTTTTCAGCAAGCGCATCAAGCAGCAATATCCGCGACACATAAGATGTCCATTGGTTTTGCTGAAGTGGTGTCTTCTTACTCTCCTTCCCTCTTGAAAAGGTGTGTCTCGTTAAGGGTGCTTAATCTAAGTTAATCAAAACTTGGCAAATTACCCTCTTCCATTGGGGATCTGGTACATTTAAGATACCTGGACCTGTCTCGCAATATATTTCGTAGTCTTCCAGTGAATTTATGCAAACTTCAAAATCTGCAGACTATTAATCTACGGTATTGCGTCTTACTTTCTTGTTTGCCAAAACAAACAAGTAAACATAGTATCTTCTATTTTCGTAATCTGAAAGGATTGCTGAAAAGGAAGGAGAAGAGCAATTCCTGGTTCTTGAAGAGATAAAGATTTACGGATGCCCTATGTTTGTTTTCCCGGCCCTTTCTTCTGTCAAGAAATTGGTTATTCATAAGGAGGTAGATGCCTTAATTGCATCATTTCCCAAATCTGTTCAAGAAAAATTGAAGATTTTTCATTATGTTTAGCAATGAATATTTGTGATTGTGACTCAATTCAAGCACATTTGAACATTGTGACAAATGATTTGACATCTTTAGCAACATTTTTGGAATGTTAACTTACCACTGGCAACCACGACACTTATCCTTGGAATGTTAACTTACCACTGGCAATTCTTGACATTGGTCTACAATTTGCTTCCCAATAGTCTCGAATTCAGATTTTAATGCTTCATTTGCAAAATGAACTACTTCCGTCTGTCCCTAATTACTTGTCCACTTTTAAATTGATGCACCAAAACAATTATTGACATAGTGAGTTTACCATTTTACCCCTATCATATATCATATATTATTACAAGTGGGAAGCTCCGAAATGAAAAATTGAATTACCATTTTATCCCTACACTAAATATAAATTTAATCAAATTTCTTAATAAATAATAATATTTTAATTATATAAAGATAACATTAAAAGTCCAGCAACTATAATTTTAAATTATAAAACTTATTAATAATCATATGCATTGAACCGGATAAGCAATAGATGATTTATCTGCCAGTAATTATTATAAAAGCAAATTTCCTCAATATTAATTAGAATACAACCTTTT
The DNA here is from genome assembly GCA_029582725.1 of Solanum chiquidenum. Lineage (NCBI taxonomy): Eukaryota > Viridiplantae > Streptophyta > Magnoliopsida > Solanales > Solanaceae > Solanum > Solanum chiquidenum. Next base: position 1,996 of record JAJOOS010013047.1, read on the forward strand.
CACATTCCAACATTTATTAGTTTGATTGAAGCTTCTACATGTTATATTTGTTCATCTATCAATACTTATTATGCATATTATCTTAATATGTAGTAATTTAGAATACAACGTTTTCTCAACAAAACATTTTCTTGTGTAATTTTTGTTCATTCTTTTTCTTAGTTTTTTGTACTTGCAATGTATAAATCTCATAATAATGGTTGTACGTAGCTGTTGTTTGGAAGTTGGAAAGAACATTGTATCATAGTTTAAGTCTTTCGTCTCCAACAATAAAACTTTTGATTTTCTTTAGTTACCTAACTTAATTGATAATAAATGATCTTATCTATTCCATTAAATTATGTTCAATGATCAACTTATATAAATGAATTCATAAATCAAGAATATGTACAACTCTCTCCATTAGGGGAAGCAGTAGAGGAAATATTTTAAAGAGTAAGTTCATTTTTCAGCTTTGTTATTTTCTGTGAACATGTTCGTAAAAATATATTATTCTTGTTTATATAATATTTTATGAGTTTAAAGTTTTATAAATTATCAATGTTTCTTATATTCATGTTTATGAGTTAAAATCAAACTTATGTATTGACATAGAAGTGTTTGAGATTGACTTTTGGTCCTCTTATATGTCATACATTTACCATTAGCTTTGAGTCTTTGCTTAGCTTAAAGTTGTTTGAAACTTTAATTTTTGATACCTTAAATTTGCTGAAGTTGATAAAAAAAAGTGGATAAATGAAAAAGAATAGGTATTCATATATAATATTTTGGTGATATATGTTTATTAATGTTTTCCTAATTATATAATTAAAGTGGATGAATGAAACTACTTTAACCGTTGAAATCGGTAATCAAAACAACAAATGGGATACACATCAAGAACATTTTACCTATCTAGATAAATTTAGTTGTTTCATTTTTGTAGTTTCAAATAATATTTAATCATCTAATATTGTTCAACGAAGAAGTCATTTGAATATATGCCGACTATTCATCTATTTTAGCTTGTACTTTTTCACTTTATTCTATTATTCATTACAATGTATTTTGATATGATTTATTTTGTATGGGACACACGTGTGAAGCACGTGTTCAGAAACTAGTTAATTATGAAGTGGATGAATTAAAAATTTAAGATTTTCAAGAAGTTCTACCTTTTGCAAAATAATTAATTGAGGGTATAATAGGTAAAAAAAAATGTCCTTTCTTGATTTGTCAAAATGGACAAGTAATTAAAGACAACTATAAAAGAAAAAATGGACATGTAATTAGGGACAGGAGGAATACTTTCGAAAAGGTTCCAACTCTCATCTGGATCCATGAATCCCATATACAAAAAGAGATTCTTTGTTACAGAAGAAAGAGGAGAGTTCGAGCCTAGTTTTGAAAAAGGCATAATACATAAATTGGACCCTAAATTTAACTTCAAATTTTAAGTATGACCTCTAACTTTCATAGTGCACAAGTAGGCACTTTAACTATCCAATTCTTAAACAAAAAAGCACGCAAATCCAACAGCCAAATTGTGTGATATACAAACGCTTGTTTTACTCGAAAAGATATATAAAAGAAAAATGACTAAGTTTCCAAAAATTCGATCACACTTATGATTTAAGAGAAGTCGAATTTCCAAAAGGACAGAGTCGCCACTTAATTTTTAGTAAAAAAAATCAAGAAAAATTTAAAGGTTTTCAAAAAGATTTAAACAGATAAAATCAATTGAAAATAAAATGGGTTCGAAGTTCAATGTACATTCTAAGAAGGTGTTAGGCCCTCGGAATGTCCGCTAACTCGCGGTTGACCGGTGATTTGACTAAAATGACTTTATTTAATTTTTGAAATTAATAACTAAGTAGAAGGATCATTTTTTTTATTATTATTATTAAGGGCAATAACTAAAGGAAATATTTTAAAGGGAAAAACCTCAAGTGTTGACCGGACTAATAATGAAAATAAAAAATAAAAAAACTAAGTATGAAATACAAAATATAAAAATTATTATTATTATTATTTATTTATTTTTATTTTTTATTTATTATTATTATTATTATATAATTATCTTAAGGGGAAATAGGACTAATGAGGATTTTTATAAAGAGAAATAATTAAGTATTGACAAGACTAACATAAAGATAAGAATTAAGTAATAAAATATATATATTTTAATTTGAAAAATAAAATGAAATGACCATTCTTGGGAATTTAATTAAATTAAACCATAAGATATCAAAATGTTAGTCACATACAATAAAATAAATAAGAGAAGGAGGAGAAATAATTGGAGTTGGATTTTAACCCAAAACCAATAAAATTGGCTTCCGGCCCACCTGTCCTAAAGTCTAAAATTGATCCCAAAATGTGAGCTTGGGCCCATTTAAATTCCCCTCTGTTTTGCTGAGCTCCAAATGGACCTTTGGGCCCATTTTGCATCTAGGCCTGCTGAAAAATTGCTTAAGGCCTTGGGCCTATTTATTTTTTTTACTTTGAGCGAATTATATACACTGAGTGTATATCAGCGCATACAGAATGGTTTTTAACCCGAATCTCCACATTTATTCAGATATATCCGTCTTTAAATCTGTACACCTGCATTTTTTACGTATTTCAGCCTGCAACTCCGAGTTCAACCTGTATATCACTTGTATTTTCGATTGTATGCCACTGTATAAATCAAGTATACCAGTGTATACTGCCCTCTCTTCGGGATTTTCGGAGCTTGAAAATTCGAATTCTAGCTTTGTTTAACCTCCGAAAATCTGTATTTTCGATTTCTTCTTGACTGACTCGAGCAATAAAATAAAGCCTTTATGGCTAGACTCGGAGATGCAAGGAAGACAAGTCCACCGGGGACTCAAAGGAGTTCACATTCGTCAGAAAAAATAAAGAAGAAACATATTAGTGAATTCAAAAATTTTAATGACTTGAAAACAAGAATATATTTGAAGAATTTTAATACCAACTTAATCAAGTAAGTAAACCAAAACATAGAAGAAAATCACCCCGAATTAATATGTTAAAATCTTGGGCAGATTTCATGTAAGCATGAAACAAAGGAATACTTTAACATATAATCCAACTAACAGAAATTCAAGGTGAATAACTAGCCTACTAAAGTATGTATTTGACCCAAGCAAGTGCAATTTGACAAATAATTTCATTTTGAAGGAAACATGCAGAGACATATAGATAGCTAAAGCTTTAAAACAAGGTAAGCATAGCGCAACAAACACTTAAAGAATCATGCTAATTAATGATACCCGCACAAAGATGACCAAGATGTAGCAACATAGATAAGGATGCTCATTACAGTAAACCTGAACTACTACGGAAACATGGGAACAAATCGCATGCTCGAACAACGAATGAAGAAAGAATTGGTTAACATGTTTTACATGCTTGGAAAATTCCTAAAGGGACTAGTTAGAATCGAACACGATTAAATTAACAGGGAATACATAATAGCAAAATATAGATCAATTATAAACACTAATAGGCAGAAATACTAAACGATATCCTTAGAAGATGGTACTACCGAACATTAACATCAAAACGTGACAAAAATCGAGCCAAACAAGCACTGTACTAACTTGATTAAACATTTCAATGCTGGTTAACAACAACAAGATGACATGTGAACTTTCAGATTACAATACTTGAAAGGCGAAGGGGAGTTCAGTATATGACATCGAGGTACTAAACAATAACGCAGGTTCATGCTGAACAAAAACAAAACTAAGACATATATAATGAAGCTAAGGCAGTGGATCGGCTGACTATAAAAAAAAAGTAAAATCGGGCTAACAAATTGCAATGACCAATGTGATCTCCAGAGTGATTTCACTGGTGCTTATTAACAAACATTCATAACTCAAACTCACAGAAGAGTAAAGCCAAAGCAGAAACCAACTTTACTTAACTGAAAGGGTACAGGGAATGTGGTGCAACCCGCCATATCAAAATAGAAGGTGAGAGGGGGCGGGATTACCTTTCTTGGAGCAGCAACTGGGACAACGGACTAAAGAACAGTGACTTCACCACAAATCGAGCTTCACCGAATTCTGACAAGCTTTGCCAAACAGTGAGCAGAAGGAGAAGAAAAATAATAAATGAAATCTCTTATCTTTTGCAAACTAGCGATTCTTTTCGTATTCTTTCCTTGGTATATCTTTTTCCACTCTATCCTCTAATTATTTTCTCTAACCCAAAAATTTTCCAACTTTGAAAAAATCTCCCCCTTTCACAGTGAACAAAAGCAAATATATATAGAAGGGAACCATTAGGGTTTCGAGTTTTGGAGGGAAGAGGCTCAAATTCGGATAGCAACAAGGACCAATTCGAAATTTGAATTCACCAAATTCTTTCACAATTCGGGATAAACAACTTTTCTTGAGATTTTCGCCCCATTCCGAAAGAGGAAAGGGTCCAGCCGCGTGCTGTTGCCACATTAATGTGGATAGGGACGTCTGAAGAAGAAGCCAAGGGAAAGCAGAGTACTGCTCTTTCACGCGTCTGGAATTGCTATATTTTGACGCTGTAGCTTCTGGGTTTTGCGTCTGGTCACACGAAGAAGAAGAAAAAAAAAAGTGGGGTCGGGTCGGTTTGGGGAGTTGGAGTGGGCTGGGCGATCTGAAAACAAAAGAGAAAAGAGTTGGGCTGGATTTTATTTGGTGGGCTGCTAGGAATAAAGGGGAACTTGGGTTGGAATTAAATGGGGATGTGAAAAGGGGTCCAATATTTGGTCTTCTAAATTGAATATGATAGAGTTGGATTTAAGGTTTGCCATATGAATCTAAATTGTAGCCTATTGAAAATTAAAAATATAGCCGACCTTAGTTAATTAGGATAGACTCGGCTAGTAGTCGAATAAGATGAATTAATATAATTAATTTACGAGCTTCTTAATTTCAACAAAACAACATAATTAACTTAATCAAACTAATTAGTTTAAGAATATTAACTATAATCTAAACTAAACTAATTAACAAAATATTTATGTAAGAGTAAAATCTTTTTGACGCGATTTTTGAATATTTATAAAATATTCTAATTATATAAAACATATTTACTATTTAAAAATTATAAAATGACTAAAATTACTTTAAAATAACTTGAAAAATATTTGCAATTTTTATCAAATTCATTATTTCAAATCGTTTGGATTTAAGAAACTCGAAAATTAATTTATATGTGGAGGTCCAAAATTGGGTGTCAACACGCTCATACGTGGCTTATTGAGCCACTCAGTGGCTGCCACGTAATTAAAAAATTACACGTATTTTATAATTAAAAAAAAGAAATTAAAATACAAAAGGGTAGGGTCGTATTTTCTTTTCTCAACCCACCCCCTACCAGCCCCTCCACCCCCAAAAAAAAATTGAAATTTATTTTTAAAAAATATTTTCAACTTCAAAATTTTTTTTTTTTCACCCCTACCTCGACACGCCCCACCCACCCATTATGGAAAAATTACTTGGATTAGTACATTTTAATAAATAATTACTGATTTTAGCGATACTTTTTTATTTATTACCATTTATAGCAATATGTAACAATGCTATGTTAAAACTGCAATATGTATTAAAAATGAATTATGTATGCAATATATATGTATTAGAATTGTTTTTAAAAATATATTATGCTTGTTTGATAAGAAATTGACACATTGAATTATAAGTGCATTAAAATGTGTGATAAATGTATTATCCATCAATAAAAGTTGTATTATATGTGAATAATAAATTGTTCTTCGTAATATGTATTAAAACTGAATATAAATGTATTAAAAGTGATCAAGTGAAAAAAAATGTTATTGCTATAAATGGTAAATATTTTCCTAATATAGTATATTTATGAAGTTTCCCATTAATTATTCCTTTATTAATTAGTGATTCTGTACAAAATTAATTGAACCAAGAGGCCCAACAAATTAAATCAACTAAACAAAAAAACAAATAAAACTTCCTAGTCCAGTCCATTAATGAAACTGACCAAGTTCCCATCATTTCCCCTTTCTTTTGTCCACTTAAGCTTCAGTTCTCTTTTGGGTAATCAATATCTACCTCCAATTCTTCCTCATCTTATCTCTTTTCATTCATCACTATTTCACCCTTTTTGTTAATTTGCAGGATCTAAAACCAGTGGATGCATTGGATTCCAACTTCCAAGATGTACTCAACAGAGGTGCCAAGTTTTGAAAGCTATGGATTCCTCCTTTTCGATCTTTTCTATTCCTCTCTGAATTGTTTTTGTTTCTTGTAGATGTTCAGTGGTGTAGATTCTCAAATGATCTCAAGCTATCTCATAAAATTGCTTCTCCAAACCTCGGTTCATAAATCTCTAATCTGACTCTGTGGGCCTCGATTTTTGCTGGTGTCACTTTTGTAAGCTGAAATAGCCTAGGCTAATTAGCTTAAAGTTCTTCACAATTATGTAAGCTCAGGTGTGGCAAAAACCTTTTCTGTACATAGCTTACTTTAAAGTTGGCCTTGTATGTAATCCTGCTTTATTAATGATCAATCTGTCCTATCTTTCTTGTTCTTATCCTCCATGTTGCAATTTGTGCTTTATCTGAGTTAAGAATTCTTCTACAACCTACTGAGAGCTGCTGAAAATTGTCTGTATGTATGCTTCCATTGTAATGACATGCCTCATTAGCTAATTTATCTGCCAATTGATTTACTTCCCTGAATATATGTGTGATTTGTGTATCTGTCTCTTGCAATATCTCTTGTATCTCCTCTATGTTTTGTGCTTGTTGCCATGGAATCCTCCATTCCCTTCTTATCATTTTTACTATGCCCAATGAATCTGATTCTACAACAATATTACTGATCTTCTGTCTTCTACAATAACTGAGTGCTTGTAGAATTGTTGTGACCTCTGCTACCATATTAGTGGTTAATCCCAAACTTTTCGCCTCTGCATACATTAAATTCCCCTGCGCATCCCTTAGACAAAAACTGTAAGAGCTTTCTCCCGGATTGCCTTTGCTTGCACCATCTGTGTTACATTTTATTTTTCCTTGACTTGGCATGTAGCTTTGTAATACGTCCACAATTCCTTTCCATGATCTTGGAATGTCAATCCAAGGATAGATATTTTTAACTAACTGATATATTGTGTTTTCACACCGTTGAATCAGCTTTATAAAAGTAACCTCCTTTCCATTCCTTCTTGCATTCCTTCTCTTTCATATCTCCCACATAACTATAGCCGGGATAGCTTGGAATATTGCCTTCAATTTCGTTTTTTTAGTTGCTTTCCACCACTGTATTATCATTTGTTGTAATCCTTCATTCATTTGGATGCCTGCACAATTAGCAAAATGCGTCCATAGCCTTTGGGCTATGGGAGCTGTTAGAAAAAGATGAGTCATGGTTTCCTCCGCATGTTCTTCACAACAATAACATCTTGAGGCTATGTTAATCTTCATCCTTTTAAGATTATCCTCCGTAGCAATTCTACTCTTCCAGCTCCTCCATAGAAGAAAACAAATCTTAAAAGGAACTCCTTTACTCCAGATTTTATTCCACCAATATGCCTTTTCTTTTTTACTTCTCACAATCTGATAGGCAGATTTCACAGAAAAATCTCCATTAGTATTCCCAGCCACCATGGTTTATCCATTTCTCTTCCCATTCTTTTGATATTAATTTCTTCCACAATATAATCTGTCATTTCAGAATGACTTCTTTCAATTTCTCTCTGTCCCATTCTCCATTCTTTATGAATTTCTTCACCTCTATTTCGTCCTCATTAACCCCATTCAATTCAGTATAGTATAAATCCCCTTGATTCGTCCAATTGTCAAACCAAAAACTGACGTCTCCCTTGTTGAGTTGCCATCCAATGTCATGTTCCACTTCCTCTCTGATTTCCACCATTTTCCTCCAAACATGGGACGCACCAGTGCTGTTAGCGAGAACAGGATGAAGTTTCTTGCAATATTTATTCCACATAAAATGACTCCATAAAGATTTGGAAGTTCTGAAATTCCACCATATTTTTCCATATAGAGCCTTAGATACATCATGAAGGGATCTAAATCCCAATCCCCCCTCTTCTTTCGGATAGCATAATTAGTTCCAAGCAACCCAATGCTTACCTCTTTCTCCACCAGTTTTATTCTAGAAAAAAACCTGCAAATACTTGGTGTAACTGCTCAATAATCTTCTTTGGAGGATTCATTGCTGAGAGTAAATATATTGGCATTGATTGAAGAATATTAGCTATAAGTATCGCCTTTCCTCCAAAAGATAGCCGTTTATTCTGCCATAATAATACCCTTTTTTGAGCTTTCTTGATCAGATTTTCAAAATGGGCTGCCTTTTTCCTCCCATAAAAAACTGGGCATCCCAAATAAGTGAATGGGAAAGATCCTTGTTTAATCCCAGTCCATCTTCTTAATCTTATTCCTACAATCAGAGGAATATTTTCATGAAGATAAAAGAAACTTTTATTCAAATTGATCATCTGTCCAGAGACTAGCTCGTATTCCTTCAATACATTCATCATCATCCTTATTGAAACTTTATCTCCTGAACAAAATAAAATGGTGTCATCAGCTTATGCCAAATGATTAATAGGAGGACTCCATTTTGGCATTCCAAATCCTTTAAACGTTCCATCCTCATTAAGCTGATTCAATCCCCTGGAAAGTACTTCCGCCGCAATTATGAAAAGAGTAGGAGAAAGCGGGTCTCCTTGTTTTAATCCCCTTGTAGATTGGAAAAAACCAAAAACCTTCCCATTCACTAAAATTGAATACCAATTATTGGATATCAGCCTCCAACTATATCTATAATGAATTCTGAGAATCCAAATCTGTGAATGAAGACACATTCTCTTTCTTGGGCAATAAAACCACATTGGTGTGTGTTATGTATCTTGGAAGTTGTTGCCCACAGAAAAAAGATCGTACCATTGTTGTGATATCTTTCCCTATTATCTCCCAACTTGCTTGAAAGAACATTCCCGAGAAATCATCAGGACCACTTGTACTATCACCATTCAACCCAAAAACTACTTCTTTAACCTCAGCTTCATTTGGAATTCTCCCCATTTCTTCACTCTGTTCCCCCGTCACCAATTTTGGAATGCATACTAACATGTGGTCATCATCATGCCTATAATTTTCTTTAAACTGTTCTTCAAAAAATGACACCGCCTCAGCTACGATATTTTTCGTAGAGTTAATCCAATCCCCTTGGGCAGTTTGAATTTCTGTAATCTGTAATCTGTAATCTCCTTCTCCTTCCTTTGACATAATTATGAAAGAATTTTGTATTCCTATCCCCATCCTTAAACTATCTCATTTCGGCCTTCTGCTTCCAGAATTCCCCTTTTAAATACAAAAATTTCTTCAGCTCTGCTTCTCCTTTATTCAACTTTGATCTATTTTCTGCCGAGGGGTTTAGCTCTAATTGAATTTCCTTCACTCTTATTGCATCTTCTAAAGTGGAAATCTGTTGGAATATGTTCCCAAATGTATCCTTGCTCCATTTAGCAAGAGCCCCTTTAACCTTTTTTATCTTTGCCTGAAACTCCACAAACGGATTTCCTACAAAATCCACCTTCCAATTATCCTCGACAACTTTCTTAAAATTAGGGTGTTTACACCAAAAATTAAGAAATTTGAATGGCCTTATATTAACTTCCTCCTCCGAGTTGCAAACAACATGTAGAGGAGCATGATCTGAACCTCGTCTCACCAAATGGTGAATCTCACTACTAGGAAAACTGTCTAGCAACTCTTGATTGCACATAACTCTGTCCAACCATTTAAATATGCATTCACCTTCTATTCTACCGTTCCACCAGGTGAATTTGCTTCCCGTATATTTCATTTCTATCAAATCACAATTGTTAATACATTGATTGAAATTAATCGCCTCTGCTTGAGTGAATACCAATCCGCCTTGTTTTTCTTCCTCCTTTGTAATAACGTTGAAATCTTCTCCCACCATCCAAGGACCCTGATTTGTCTCTGAAATGTCCTACAATTCCTCCCAAAGTTCTAACCTTTCCAGCACATCACATCTGGCATAAACAACTGTGATTAACACTTGCATTTCGCCTTTCTTTAACCTCATGGTTATCTGTTGCGTACAATCTTTAATCACTTCTGCTTCCTAACTTTCCTCCAAGAAAACCCAAATTTTATCTGAGCAATTATTGTACGCCTTTGTAGTACCCAATTTTGTTTTGTAATGTTCTAACTCATGTGTAAAGAAACGAGAGCAAAGATGGGAAAATTTTATATATTATTATTGACCATATGGCTGCTATATAAAGAATCTATACAAGACCTAGAAAAGACAAAGACTATTAAACAGATTCCCGAGGATTAGGAAGTACGAAAATAGAATTGTACAAAAGTAAGGAGTCTCATTCGTTATTACGCCCCCGTAAGTTGGTGGTGTCAACAACACCCAACTTGGAGAAATACTTGACAAAAGAAGCTCTTGGAAGTGGTTTTGTAAGTATATCTGCCACTTGATCAGCCGAGTGAAGGTGTTGAACTGCGATATGCTTGTTTTGAACTTGTTCACGAACAAAGTGAAAATCAATAGCAATATGCTTCATCCGACTATGGAACACCGGGTTGGCGCAAATGTATGTGGTGCTGACATTGTCACAAAATATCTGAGGAGTGGTGGAAATATGAAACCGAAGTTCATGGAGTAAACTTGTTAGCCAATTTGTTTCAGAAACAGTAGCTGCAACAGCCCGATATTCTGCTTCAGTGGAGGAGCGGGAGACAGATCTTTGCTTTTTAGAGGACCAGGATACCGGAGAACTACCAAGGTAAACAACATAACCTGTTGTAGAGGTTCGATCGAGAGGATCTCCAGCCCAATCAGAATCCGAGTAGGCTAGAAGATGGTGATCATGTTCTTTGGCAATTCGAAGTCCAAATGAAGATGTTTGTTGAAGATACCGATGTTGAAGATACCGAAGGAGACGCTTCATGGCTGTCCAATGTGATAATAAGGGCTGGTGCATGGACTGTGAGAGTTTGCTAACTGCAAATGCTATGTCCGGACGTGTAAAAGAAAGGTAATGAAGTTTACTAATTATCCTCCTATAAAGAGAGCCATCAACCATAGAATCTTCAGCAGACTCCGCGAAAGCAACAGTAGAAGCCATTGGTCTTGGAACACCCTTGCAATTGTGCATATTAACTTCCTGCAACAGATCTGTAATGTATCTCTGTTGACACAACAAAAGACCACCAGGATAAGGTAAGACTTCAACACCAAGAAAATAATGAAGTGGACCAAGATCCTTCAATAAGAACCGGGTTGCAAGATTATCAATGATGCTGTGAACACCACGAGTCTGATTACCCGTGACAATTATGTCATCAACATATACCAGAATATAAACAGTAAACTCAAAATTATGCAAGATGAAAGTGAAGAATCAGATTGGGATTTAACAAATCCCAAAGTAATTAAGTAGTTTTTGAGTTTAGTGTACCAGGCCCTCGGAGCCTGTTTGAGGCCATATATAGCCTTGTGCAGCTTGCAAACATGTGTCGGATGCGCAGAAGCTTCAAAACCAGGTGGTTGGCGCATATAGACTTCTTCATCAAGACGACCTTGCAGGAAGGCATTATTGATATCAAGTTGCTGAATGGGCCAGCTTTGTTATGTTGCAATCGCAAGAACGAGTCGAACAGTTGCAGGCTTTACCTCAGGACTAAAAGTACATTGAAAATCAAGTCCAGGTCTTTGTGTGAACCCTTTAGCAACAAGACGAGCTTTGTACCTGTCAACAGAACCATTAGGATTGTATTTAATCCGAAAAAGCCACTTACAATCCACCACATTTTTGGAAGGATCACATGGTACCAACTCTCATGTTCGGTTCCAAACTAAGGCATCAAATTCATTTCTCATAGCTTCACGCCACTGTGGGACTTGTTGAGCTTGCTTAAAGGTTCTAGGTAGGTGGGAAGTCGTTTGAACAACTGTGTGTAAATGTTTAGGCTTAAGGCTATTTGTCTTAGACCGAGTAATCATTTGATGAGTGGGCGTCACTGTAGAGGTAGAGGTTACAAAGAAAGGTTGTGTGGCCATCGGAGATGGGACAAGTGATAAAGAAGAGGTTTGTACTAGAGGGTTCTGGATCAAAGGACCTGTGGACTTATTTCGGCGTTGGTAAGTGATAATTGTGGATTGCGGCTGAGCATTTAACTAGGGAGAAGTATGAACTGGTGAGGTTGAAACAGTTGGTTGTGGTGAATTGTGTCTGGAAATAGGATTTTGGATGGTGCAGGTATGGGGCAACGGAGGCATTGGAGAAGGAGAAGAAGTATCATATAAGGGAGAATTCGAAGTACCTAAGACGGTGGCACCTGTTAAGGTAGAGGAGATGGGTGAATGTATGTCCACGAGCTGCTGCACAATCTGTGAAGTAAGCTCACAAAAATCATATGAGTTTCGAGTATTATCCTGTGGTTGTTGGCCAGATGAACAGATTTCCCAAGAGACATTTTTATTTTATGTTCTTTTTAAATGAGAAAAAATATTGTCAAATGGGAACTGATTTTCCAAAAATAAGACATCACGTGATAAATATATTTTGGAAGTTAAAGGATCAAAACACTGATGACTGTAATGTTTATTCGAAAAGCCTAAATAAACACATGGTGTCGAACGGGGCTCTAATTTGTTTTTGGCATATGGTTTGAGCCATGGATAACAGAGGCAACCAAATACTTTAATGGAGTCATACTTTGGCATCTTTTGAAATAAAATTTCAAATGGACTCTTATGCGGAAGATTGGGTGTAGTTAACCTGTTTATAAGATAGACAACTTGTTGACAGGCAAAAATCCAGAAGTGTGATGGTAAAGACGCTTGATGCAATAAGGTTCTAGCAGTTTCAATAACATGACGGTGTCGTCTTTCAACTATAGCAACTCGTTGTGGAGTATATGGGGGTGACACTAAATGTTCTATGCCATGTGTTTTGAGATAGGACTGTAAACTTTGAAATTCGCCACCACCATCCGTGTAAAAAGATTGAATTTTGGTGTTAAACCTCCGTTCAAGCAATGGATGCAAATTTTGAAAAACTTCCAGAGTTTCATTTTTTGATTTTAAAGTAAACATCCACATGTATTTTGAAAATTGATCAACAAATAGCACATAATATCTTTTTTTATCAATTGACAAAACCGGAGATGGACCCCATAAATCGCTAAAAAGGATTTGTAGGGGCTTATTACTTTGCAATGAATTTTCTGAGAAAGTCAACATGTGCATCTTATTAGAATAACAAGAATTACAAGTGGAACTAGCTTTAGGATCTAAAACAAGAAGGGAAAAATTATTCAAGATAGTATCCAAAACGCGACGATTAGGATGACCTAAACGCCGATGCCATAGGTGAATTGGAACAACCATATTGCATTGAGGTGAACGATGTGTACAGACCAGTGGCCACTCATACAACCCATCTTTATTCTGCCCGCGAACTAAAGGCGCCCCCATATTCAGATCCTTCACAAGATAATGGAAAGGAAAGAATTCAATAGAGGAATGATTATCACGACAAAATTGAGAAACAAAAATAAGATTAGTCTTTATGAGAGGGGAGCATAAGGTATTGAGAAGTTTGAAATGATGATTTGATGCACTTATGTTAGCGTTACCGGTTTGGGATATTGGAATGGTGTGACTATTGCCCATAGTGATCTCTTCGGTGCCGTGGTAGTCATGTACAGTGTCTAAGCTTTGAGCATCAGACACAATATGATGAGTAGCTCCACTATCCACGATCCAAGGGGTCTGTTGAGGAGGAAAACGACCAGCAAAGTTTGCCCGAGCTTGCAGATGGTTATAGGATTGAGATCTGCAGACACTAGCAGAATGACCTACGCGATAACATAGTTGACAACGAAGATTCTTGTCAAAGGACTGCTGCTGGTTGTTTCTTTGTGGGCGACATGGTTGTGCCTGCCATTGCTGATTGTTGGGAGGAGTGTTCGCACCTGGACGACGACTGCGAGAGTAATTATTGTTACCCTGGCGAGGACGAGTTGAGTTGGTCTTTTGTGCTACTGCAGCAGTGATATTAGTTGATAGCGGCTTCTTGTCGTCCTCGTACTTTAGAAAAATCTCGTGATCCAGAAGCTTTTCGTAAAGCTCTTCATAGGAAATTACTGAATCTCGAGCACGAATGGCAGCAGAGAGTTCTCAGAATTCAGATCCGAGTCCACTGAGAATTTTAACATTGAGTTCTGGATTCGATACAGGCGTACCAACAGTTGCAAGTTCATCACAAAGTGATCGAATCTGATGAAGATAATCTACGACTGGACGAGAGTCTTTAGTGAGGCGAGCAAGTCGGTCTCGCAAGCTGAAAATTCTCGTTTGAGATTTGTTCGCATACGCAGTATGCAGAGCATCCCAGGCAACTTTGGCGGAGATTGCAACAGCAACAGTGGGGGCAAGTGTAGCATCAACGGAGGCCAAGATAACATTTTGAATTAACTGATCTTGGCGGTACCAAAGAATGAACTCAGGGTTAGCAACATCTTGATTGTTTTGCGAGATGGTGCGAGTGGGGGCAGGGATGGAGCCATCGAGATGCCCATAGAGATTGTGACCACGAATAAGCATTGAAACTTGAGCTTTCCACAGGGAGAAATTGTGACTGCCAGTTAATTTTATGGGCAGTTGGGTCATAGGATTGAATTGGACAATACTGATGGCGTTATTGACTCCATCAGCATTGGTCACAGAAGTATTGGGGGCCATTTTGACGACTTAGCAGAAAAAAAAGGATCAACTCGTGGGAGTTTAGAAGCGCTCTGATACCATAAAAAAACGAGAGCAAAGATGGGAAAATTGTATATATTATTATTGACCATAAGGGTGCTATATAAAGAATCTATGCAAGACCTAGAAAAGATAAAGACTATTAAACAGATTCCTGAGGATTAGGAAGTACGAAAATAGAATTCTACAAAAGTAAGGAGTCTCATCCGTTATTAATGTGGTCCTTGAAAAGGTACCATGAGAACTATGTAACTGTAATCATGTTTTCTATTAAGTTTCATCACTCTCTCAAAAGACTTTTGAGATTTGACGGACCTAATAATCCAGAATAATGCTTTTCCTATCATTGGGAAACATTATCTGGAAAATCTTTACTGCTCCTTGTTTTAACTTGTAAAGGGAGTGAAGATTGAGTCGTTTTGCCTTTCTTCACTCCACTTGTCAAGTTATCAATCTGTCTCAGAGATAAATCTCCCTCCCTTGCCACGTTATCGATGTTGTCCTCTATCTCTTCATCCTCATCAACCTCTTTTCTCGTTTGTTGTTCTTCCCTTGCAAGTTCCTGAAGGTTTGGAATCCCTTTATATTCATCTACATCTTCTGGTGCACCTCTTTCGAACTCATTTATTTTCCCATCTTCATCCTCTTCCCTACTATTTTTCACCACTGCGCTGTTTTTTTCTTCCTTGACATTTTCCTATGTTTGTGATTCTGTATAAGATAGATCAATTCTCTTGTTTAGGTCAATCACACTCTCATCTGATCCCTTCACCCCACTTCCTTCTGTATCTTTCTCTTTATCTATGAATTTTTCCTCAACCCATTTCTTTGTTGATTCTATCCCCATTATCTGCTCAGGTTCTTCGGTTTCATCTTGATTTTCCAGAGCATCAAATTTGTTGTTTGTTCTGACCCCCTCCCTTACTAATTGATTTTGTTTTTTATTCCAAACTTGTTCTGGTCGACCTCTACCATGTCCTCTTCCTCCTCTATCATTTCTATATTGTTGTTCCTTAAATTGCTCTCGCTCCTTATTTTTTAGCGGTTCGTCTTTCTTTATGTCCTCCCTGTCTATCTGTTGTTTCTTCTCTTTTTCTTCCTTTCCTTTTTCTTTGGTTTGATCCTCCTCCACCTTCTCCTTTTTGGGATACAATTTCGGATGGATCACATAACATTGTTGTTCGTTATGACCTTGAATTCTGCAATTAGTACAGTATTTGGGAACATAATCGTATTTAATTCGTATCCATTTGTTTACGATATCACCAGACTTCTTTTTCAATCCTATATTAATCCTCTTTGGAAAATCACTTAACAAGTCTACCTCAATTTTGACTCTTGCACAACTTGGTCTTGTTTGATTCCTTGTCGCCAAATCTACTTGTAATGGTTTGCCAACAGCAGTTGCTAAGGAGAACACTGCTTCTTTTACAAAAAAAATTGGCGGTAAAGTAGGGAAAGAGATCCACGCAATTGCAGTAGATGTTTCTTCTTCTGGATCAAACATGGGATCCCACTTTAGTGTTCTCATTGGATAGGACCATCCTTTATGAGTGATATAGAAAGCTGGCTTTGATAGCAGATTGACATAATCCTCCAAACAAGATGCTCTAATCAAAACATGTCTATTGCTAAGCAAACCAATATTGCATTCTTCTCGTAGATCACATTGTTTTGGAAAAAGATTCCTAAGATCTTGAATATCCGGCTAACCATAGGAAAATTTTCCTATTACTGCAAATTCGAGATTTTATTTAATGATCATTTGTTCCACCTCCTCTTCCTCCCAAATAATCCTAGGTTCGCCATGAATATAAGTCACTGACTTCATATGTATAGGCGTTGTGGCCTTAGGTTTATGACGCAAGGTGTCTGCGTAGTTTAGTTTAATGGTAGGGTTTCCATCTTTATTTGTGTGATCAACCCCAGTGGGGGGTTGACCTGGGATTTGGTGGTCATGGCCACCGGAAATGAGTCGGCTGCCACCGAAAATTCAGCACTGAATCTGTATTTATTTATTTATTCGACTTAAATAATTCTCCAATTTCGGCTCACATAATAATATCAATGTATAGTTACATAATTTATTATATTTTTATTTGAATTTTAATTTATTTCATTCAAATTTATTAAACACGTGATTTATGTTTTCTTTACAATCTATTTATAAATTTTTGAAAAATAAAGGTACCAAAATGTGAGAGACAACATGAAACATGAATACGGACATGCAACATAATACCTCTATTGCATTAAGAAATCAAGAATCTGCATAAGAATTATAAAAGAATTTACCACATGCATCATAAAAACGAATTAAAGTATCTTGTAATATACATAAACTGAAATCTTATTTTTATGTGAATCTATGTTATGTGAACATAAATTGAAATTCAAGTGTTAGAAACTATTATTTATTTTTTATTACATTTTTCAAAACTATAAATATGAAAGTGATTAATAGAAAATGGATGTTTGCTTACCATCTCAATCGAAATGAAAGGCATCAACGGAATTGAGAATCTGTTCATCAATGTCAAAAATATTGAGTCCGGAGCCTAAAGGGCAAAAAAAATTGTCAAAAATTCCAAAAGGGCACATCACTTTTTTTTTTAACCAAAAGGGCAAAATCGCTGCTGACGCAGCGATTTTCCTCTGACAAAATGACAAAATCGCTGCCCAAGCAGCGATTTCGTCTAAAAAAATTCAATTTTTTTTTTCAATTAAAAAATCGCTGCTCTAGCAGCGATTTTGTAAAAAAAAAAAAAAAAAAATTTTTTAATTACAAATCGCTGCCACAGCAGCGATTTTGTAAAATTTGTTTTTTTTTTTTTAATTACACGATTTTGTAAAAAAAAAAAACTTTTTCTTTTATTAAAAATCGCTACTTTTTTCTTTAAAAAAACTAAAACGACAAAT
>JAJOOS010013048.1:0-36165 GCA_029582725.1 Solanum chiquidenum
GCCGCGTGTCATCGATCCATTGGCCATCTTTTTTTTTTATAATTGATAGTTTATTATTTAAGAATTATTTTGAACAAAATGACAAGTGTCCTTATTTAATTTGACACTTTACACATCATCCGCGAGTAGAACACACTCACCATCATATTTTTGCTGAATGTAAAAAAAAGTGTCAAAATGACATATCAGCGTCTTACATGAGGTGTCTAAAATGAATAAAGTCTAGTTAAAATATCTAAATGAAAATTGATGCCAATTTTAGGGGGCTATCGATGGATTATCCCATCATATTATTAGCAGTTTTATTAAAATATTGTGTTATTCTTTTATGATAATATATTATGTAGTACATTATAAAAATGACAACATGTATCAAATATATGAGTATTTTTATTAATTTATAAAACTTATGAGTACAAATTGTGCTTAATATTTTCTTTAAAAAACAGTGAATATTTGGTAATCTATGGCCTAACACTAGCATAATCTCTCTCAATCTATTACATATTTTTATTTTCTTTTTTTCAAATTATTTGGCAAGTCGCAAATAACCTTAATATGGATAAAATTTGTGTACACTGTGTCCTTGTCCATTTATGAAAACACACTAATTATGTTATTGTATAATCTTTCTCTAACAAATGGATCGGAGTAGGTAAAAGACAAATTGTGAACCCCTCAATATGTACATACCCAAAACGGGTGATTTTTTTATGTCTTCACTACCATTTTCAACAACATGAGACCATTATACACTCTATCTCTCCCCCCTATATATACACATCCATTTTCACCTTTCTTCCCAAAGCCATTTCATTCACTGAGAAGGTAAAACAATTCAAAAAAAAATTTACTCTTTTCTTTTCTTATCTAAACATGTAGACACTATGTAATAACATTTCGGATTGACTACTACGTTTTGACATTCTTATTTTCTATGTCAGATGTCCTTCTTTTGAAGTAGTAAGTAGCATTGTTTAATATTTTTGAAATTCTTTTTCATAGTTTTCAAGTAGACCTAATCATGATAGTTTTATGATAATTTGTTATAGAAAATTGTGAACATAAAGAATATGAGAGCATATCTAAGTTGGAGTTGAATAAGGAGGGAATAGAAAAATTGATTCAAGAACAGCCTATTATGTGTGTGGTTCATCATGTTACAAGGTTAGGGAACATAGAGGCGAAGTAAACAAATTTAACTTTTTTTAATTTATATTATTTTTAAATTAATTATTTATGTTTTAATTATGTGGTTCTATCCAAAAAAGAATCATCCATGGAATATATATGAGCCTAATGAGGAAGAAATTGAAGTAAAAAAGAAACTAATGGAACAAGGAGATACAGAAGTGGCACTACATGTCACACTTACAGTTGGATTTAGCATAGAAAATAGCGTGAAAATTTATATGGTGAAAAATCAATGGGAAAAAGACTAGAGTACAAGAGATTTGCCACTATCTTTTCAACCTTTTTTTTCTAAGGTTATTTCACGATAAACAACTCAACTTTTTTTTTAACTCTTTTGATCTTTTATCTAAATAGGTAGATGTTACATAATGACATTTTGGATCGGACTGGCTACTATGTTTTAACATTTTTATTTATTCTGTCAAATTCTCTTAATGTATTTATGTTACTTGAATTAAATTGAGCGCTTCATTTTCTTTTTCTTTACTGTGAAATCGATTTAACTTCATCTTTGTATGGGTTAGGTCCTCTTTGTTTACGTACACTCCATATCAATGTAGTTGGTGAAACTTGAAATGTTAGGATCAAATTTTCACCTCGAAATGTTGAAAAACGAAAAACATGTGGACGATAATTTGAATAAACTGATAAATCATAGTGTGGTTTTACTTGTGCATACCATAGAGATTTGATCTTTCAAACATCAAACAAGGTTGGTATGGCGAGAGTGAAATCCATTCTTTCACATGTTGATACATTTGTGAATTCAAGTGGTATGTCAACATTTGATGGAATCAATCGAAAAATGATTTGTTATGTATTGGCTTGCGGAATCGTATACTACTTTATTATTGCAACATTTATTTCCTAAGGTTATTTCATGGTAAACAACTCAACTTTTTTTTTAACTCTTTTGATCTTTTATCTAAATAGGTAGACGTTACATAATGACATTTTGGATCAGATTGGCTACTATGTTTTAACATTCTTATTTGCTCTATCAAATTCTCTTAACGTATTTACGTTACTTGAATTAAATTGAGCGCTTCATTTTTTTTTTCCTTACAGTGAAACCGCTTTAACTTAATCTTTGTATGGGTTAGGTCTTCTTTGTTATGTATTTGCTTACGAAATCGTATACTACTTTATTAATGCAACATTTTTCATGTTCAACGATTGTGGTGAGTGAAACATAATACGTCCTTTAAAATCACATACAAAAAGAATGAAGTATATATAATATTGTAAATAAAAATACAATATATGCAATATTATATATTCATTTTGATGACAAAAATGTGTATTTTTTTAATTTTAGTATAGGTATGTTGCGTCATTAATTAGTATATATATATATATATTGCGTCATTATTTTATAATTTTAATATATATTAACTTGTAGCCTTAATTTAATCTAATTAAACTCCCAGAATATGCTTTTAAGTTACCCGATCTGACCCCTTATTGATTTTCCTTCTATTTTTATTCCTTCGACTTCAACATATTTCTTTTCAACAATATTATTTTGATCTTCTTTTTCTTGGATATATTGTTGGTAGTTTATGAACCAACAAGTTCTTATTTTCATTTTAATTATAATTCAATCATTTTTTTCCGTCAAGTGTCTACTTGTTAGTCTCATAACTAAATTTCTATGTGTTTGATAAAATTATATATAGCATATGTTTTCTGTTTATCATTTTCTAAGCAAGTTTAATTTGTTTCGTTCCTTTTTTTTTTATATATAAACAAGATAATATATTAATAACTAATATGCATCAGTACATGTTAGAGGCAGACCAGTTTGCCTGTTGTTACAGTTTAGTGGAGGGACGTTACTAGTATTATTATACTTATACAACATAGATTTTGGCCGTTTTAGCCTAACAAAATGAGTTACAGCCTTGTCTGCTTCAACTTTCTTCTAAACAAACAGGGGTGGAACTTCCCAAAAAGAGCTAGAGTTAGCTGACTAATGGCCCCCTCCTTCTCAAGCGTGTTCGCTACACTGTTAATTTCCCGATAGCTATGGAGTATGGGGGGTTCCCAGCTGGTGAAGAAGAACCCTGCAATCAAATAGAATATTTGAATATTTAGGATGATCATTAGCAATAAAGTTTAAAATCTTCTTACAATCTACATTTATTTCTAGAGGTATTAGTTTCCTCCCGATTGCTATTTGTAGCCCTTGTAGACAGGCTAGGAGTTCTGCTCTAATGTTATTTGTTTCCATAAGGTTTCCCATGTATCCTATAATCCAATTCTCCTCTGCGTCCCTTATTACTCCACTTGTGCCTCCCCTGCCAGGATTTCCTATAGAGGAGCCATTCGTGTTTAATGTGTAACCATTAAGGGGTGGTTCCCATTTAACATAAGAGAGACTAATATTATCAACCTTTTCTTCATGCCCTGTTACGACCAAATATTCCATAGCATGAATGAAAGGGGTGTTAGTAGAAATTTTGGTATGGGTATTCTTATAAAGATTCTCATTTCTAGCTAACCATATGTTCCACAAATAGAAGGGAAAAGCCTCTTTCCATTTTAATTTACTGTTTATAGTAAAGTCCAGTTTCCTAAGAGCCATCAGCCCTTTAGTTTCTTGGTTATTTGTAATTTGATTTATCCTATAGATGATACCGAGGTCTTCACAGTGCTTACGAACACTAGGGCATTCAATGAATATGTGTTTAATAGTTTCTGACGTATTGCAAATATGGCATAGTCTGTTTATGTCAATTCCTATTGCGTAAAAAAAGGTTCTGGTTGGTAGTCGATTGTGTTGAAATAACCAAAGGAAGAATCTTATTTTATTTGGGCACTTTTGATTCCAGATCCATTTGAAGTCAAGGTGTGAGTGTGGAATTGGAGAGTTTGAGTTTTAGAGCATTTTGTAAACTGACTTCACTGTCAGTTTACCTGTTGTGCTTGGCTTCCGTATTGATTTATCCTCCATAAGAGGATTTTGGGAGACATAGGTATAGTTTACTTGGTTAAGGATTTGGATTGGCAGCACGAAGGAGAGCTTGTCCAGGTTCCAAGAATTGTGTTCGAGAGTTTGGGCCACTTTTAGATCACTTTCGAGCATGGTTAGAGGGCCCTGAATTTGTTCTCTTATGGATTTATAATTTGGGAGCTACCTATCTAGCCAGAAGAAGGTTGAGCGTCCGTTACCTAAAACCCATTTTAAGCCCTCTTGACAAATCTTCCAGCCTATAATGAGGTGTTTCCATACTCTACTATGTGTTTTGCCAGCTCTAGAATCGCTTGTTAGATGACCCTTAGCATATTTGTTAATTAGTGTAGAGGCCCAGACTCTGCGCCTTGAAAGCTAGCCAAGCTAGTTTTGCGATGAGGGCCAAGTTTTTCTGGCTAGCTCGTTGGATTCCCAAGCTCCCCTCCAGTTTTGTTTGAGTAATCTTCTCCCAACTTAGTAAATGGAGCTTTCTTTTCGTAGTAGTACTTCCCCAGATAAAGTTTCGTTGTATTTGGTCTATTTTATTTGTAATTGAGTTGGGCAGTTTTGTGTATTGCATTACATGTGTGGGTATGTTATTTAGGCATGATTTAGCTAAAGTGGTTCTCCCAGCAATATTTAGAAATTTAGTTTTCCAGCCCGCTAGCTTAGATTGTAGGTTATCAATGATAAATTGAAAATGCTTATTCGAGAACCAATTATTTATTATTGGAAAGCCCAAGTATTTTCCAAAACAGTCCCCATTTCTTATATCCATATTGTTGGAGATAGACCTCCTTAATTCATCTG
The DNA here is from genome assembly GCA_029582725.1 of Solanum chiquidenum. Lineage (NCBI taxonomy): Eukaryota > Viridiplantae > Streptophyta > Magnoliopsida > Solanales > Solanaceae > Solanum > Solanum chiquidenum. Next base: position 4,961 of record JAJOOS010013048.1, read on the forward strand.
GGAATTCTTGGGAAAGATAACTTTGACTTGTTGTTACTGATTATTTGGCCTGATGACACACAAAAATCTCCTAAAGTATTTGTGATGGTCTCACGGTTTAATGCATTGGCTTTAGCCATAGCCATTAAGACTAAGTCATCCGCAGAAAAAAGGTGTGATAACTTAAGACCTTTTGGGAAGATTTAATAAGGGTCCATCTTTTTATGCTAACTTCATATTCAATTCTTCTAGATAAGACTTCCATGCATAGTATGAAGAGACAGGGTGACATCGAATCCCCTTGTCATATCTCCCTAGAAGGTTCAAAAATCCTATTCTCATTCCATTTATAAGAATTGCAATTTCATTGGTTGTGACAAAGGACATAACAAGATTAATGAACTTTTCTGGGAAATTAAAGAAATGGAGTGTATTCCTGATGAAATCCCATTCCAACTTGTCGAAGGATTTTTCGAGGTCTATCTTTAGAATCATGTTAGCACTTTTACCTTTCATATTTTGGAAGTGAGAGATCATTTCCTAGATTATAATGGCGTTATCACTAGTCTGCCTATTTCTAAGAAAACTAGTTTGATAGGTCCCAATTAAGTTTTCCATAAAAGGTCGTAGTCTTAGGGCTATAATCTTAGTAATGATCTTGTAAGTCGTATTACAAAGACTAATAGGTCGGAAATCCTTAAGAGAGCAAGCATTCTTGTTTTTTGGAATGAGGCATATATGAGTCTTGTTTATATCAATTGGAATGCATCCCTTCTCGAAAGATTATGAAACTAGATTTATTATTGATTGCCCAACTATATTCCAATATTTCTGGTAAAAGTATGGATGGAGGCCGTCCAGTCCAGGAGCTTTTAAGGGTTGGAAAGATTTGACGGCACTCCAAATTTCCGCACTTGTAGGGACCTCCTCGAGTATAGAAAGGTTGGTGGGATCTTGAGCGTGAGTTCCCTCCAACTTCCATCTCGAAAAACATTTACTAGTGGTAAATAGGTTGTAAAATAAGACATGGGTTTGATTCATGATTGTGTTTTGGTCGTACAACCAAGATCCAGCATCATCTTTGAGGGCAATTATTTTATTTCTTCGCCTTCTATTAAGGGTGGTTGTGTGGAAGAATCTCGTGTTAAGATCTCCGTCATTCAACCAGTTGACTCTCGATTTTAGTTTCCAGAACTCTTCTTCTAGTCTAAATATAGAGTTGTATTCTTAGATTAGCTCATGTTCCAGATTCGAGAGGAAGGAACTATATGTGTACTTTGGGGATTTTTGTTTACCCTCTATGCGTCCTAATAATTTCCTATTTTTATAGAAAATATTTTCAAAAGTTGTTTTATTCCATCCTAGGACATTTTGGGTGAAGGCTGGAATAGCTTGAAGAATGTTATTATTTTCATCCCAAGTTGCGGATATAATATGGGTTAAGTCCGAGTGGGAAGTCCACATGGTTTCGAATTTAAATATTTTTTCTTTTCTTTGGATAGTTTGTTGTAGTAGGGACAATAATATGGGACAATGGTCAGAGTGAGTACGAGGTAGGTGTTGAACTTGCGCATTTGGAAATGTATGAATCCAATCATCATTAGCTAGGAACCTATCTAGCCTTTTGTATATTAAATTGGATCTATTTTTAAAGCGCTTGTTCAGCCACGTGTATCGGCTTTCTTTAAATCCCATATCTATTAATTCGTAGTAGTTAATCGTGTCCCAAAAGTTGTTAGATCTAGATGTATTAACAGGCCTACCCCATTTTTTATCCGCTATACTCAAAAGCTCATTGAAATCACCTCTGATTAACCATTTACCCTTACAGTTGTTTTTAATGGTTTTTAGATTTTGCCACAAAATATTACGCATATATCTATAATTACTAGCATAAATACAACTGAAAAGCCAAGAGTCTGAAGAGCCGCGTACCTTGATCATAGCATGAATTTCCTGGTTTATGGTTGCAATCTCATGCAGCTCTAAATATGATTCATCCCAAAGGATGACCAGCCCTCCATAAGTACGCACAGAGGGTACTTCGATCATATTTGTAAAGGGAAAATCGTCAAGGAGAGTCTGGTGATTATTCATTTTTATTTCTATCAAAGCAACTAATGGTGGCTTATGCCAGTCCAGTAATGCTCTGAAATTCCTTCTAAATTTGGATCTATTGCAGCCTATACATTTCCTTATTATTAAGTTCATTGATCCATTTATTATGGGTGGAAGTATCACTGGATTTCCCCTCCTCAAGGGGTTCGCATTTGTCAAGGTAGGGTTCATCACCACTACATAGTTCCTTATGTCTGGATTGCTCGGGATTCTTATATCAATTGAGCTTTTTGATAAAGTTGGCGGGCAAATAAGGATGTGTTTTTTTTTACGTATCTCTCTTTAAATACCATTACTTTTACTTCTTTTAACACCCTAATTTCCGTCCTCGTCTCCCTCATTAGAACTATAGTATCCTCTATTTACTCTAGATTTACATTTTGTTCTAAGTTTGGGACTACTTGGGGAGGAGGGGATAGTTGTGTTCGAGCTCTTACCTGGGAGGTCGTCGGTATGTTGTTGGGAATTTATGGCACTAGGTTCCCCCTCACATCCTGCTCCTCATTGTGGTACTCTGGTATGATTACCTGTTGGGGGTCTAACGAGTTCCAATGTTGCAGCACCGCATCTGGTACATGCTGCTGGAAAAGAAAAGGTGGGAAATGGGGGGTCTTAGATCATGTGCCTGGTTCAGGGGGTTGAGGAGAGGCATTTTGAAACAAACTCGATTTCCAATACAAACACTGATATATATTATTATCGCGGAATACAAGTTACAACGTATAATACACACAACAAAGTAACAACACACTAATTATAGATAGATAACATAGAAGAAGGTAACTAGAAGGGGATGAGATTCTAGAACAGAGAAAGAAGATGAGAGATAACTGAAAGCCAGAGCTTTGACATAATTTGCATAATTGTTCTTTCTAATCCCTAGACCTTTTTAACAATAGCTAATTGGGCTTGGATCCCATATAAAACTCTCCAACATTTTACTCGGCCCAATAATATCAACTGGATCAGTCATATTTGTCGCGTCTAGGCCATAGGCCCTTATGAAGTCATCGTGGATCACAACAATACTTCTTCCCCCGAAAAGAACCTTGTCCTCAAGGTTCATATCAAGAAACTTCATCTGGCAACTTGGAGTATTATAAATTCCTTGGCTGCTACAGGTGAAAGCCATTATGAACAATATAGTGATTTGGTTGGCAGCTTTCCAGAATTGACTCTATTATTCTTGCATAGCTTCTGAACATTGATCACAAGAATAGCATCAAGAGTACTACTAGGATCAGAAGAAGCTCCATAAGCACTTGAAATATGATACAGGAAATACTGCTTAACATGATCGGACCTATAGAAGCTAAAATTATCCTCCTTGAAATACTGATGAACTACATTCGAAGCTCGCTCTCCACCAAATCTCTGCATTACCACTAAGCCTAGACGCAATATATGTCGTACAACCAACTCTACCAACTCAATGACACAATAGAATGTGTAACCAATAGGGTGCACAACTTGAAGCTTCGATTTATAATTACTTCTTAATTTCAACACTTTCCACTCTGGTGACATGGCAGCAAGTGTAGCAGGCTGCATTTCACTATTGACGTTTGCAACGACAAGACAAGCATTTATCTTGGAATCAACAACACCAATTATAACAACCCCCTCAAAGTTGAATTCATTTGCCATTTAAACAGGTTGCTCAAGTTAGGCTAGGAAATTCCAATAGTAAAGCTTTGAAAGATGGTTTTGGAAGTGGTCGTGGCAGCCAAGGTTGACCGGTTTGTCTACCCACTTTGCTACTGGCATTTTATCTAACAATTTGCCATATTTTGTAGTACCATCAAGAACAATTACACTAGAATAGCGTTCAATCGACAAGTAATGCAATATATCCAAATGTATATCCATGCTCTTGAACATAATGAAGGGAGGAATAGACTCACCGGGATCAAATGGAAAAATTATAAATATGTTCGTGTGCATCAATCTGGTTCCATCCAAAATCAAGAGGTCACTTCTTTTTCAGAGTAAGTCGACCACTTTATTGTCAACCAATTGTTGTCGGGCATTATGAGAATAAATACCAAACAACTTTTGCGCCTTGTTTACTGTAACTTCAGCACCTGTTTCTGTGATATGCAATGACACGCCTCCTCAAATATTTGTATATGTCATTATCAGAACAAGATGCAGGGGATCCTCTTTGTTGTCATCCAAATTCGAATTGTATATCTCCTTGAAATCGCAGTTCTCTTGTTTTGCTTGAGTTAGCGAAATTTCAGCACCCTCAGTTTTAATTTGTACTGGTATATCCTTATACTCACCTTTTGGTTTCATAGAATCCAGTGTTTGAAGCATTGCTTCAACATTCACAATATCTTCAGTTTTCTTATCCGACTTTTCCCCAAACACCTTGTGGGCAAAGGTTTGGTTGTTATAGTCATAGCCTACATTCCAGTTTTGAGGTGAGGGAGAGTTGGATATGGTATTCCATGAAGGAATAGTTGCAGTTCCTTTCAGATAATAGTTTATTGTGGTAAGTTGACGGAGAAAGGCTAAACGCCTGTCAGGTGCTTCTTGACTTCGAGTTTGGAATCGAATGAATAATTTTTCTAAAAAATGGTCTCAATCTGCAAGTTGCTTGTTTCGAAATAACCAGCAATACCAATTCAAAGCATCGCCATCCAAATATAAAGAAGCCAATGACAATTTTTTATCTGAAAAAATATTATAGTGAGTGAAATATTGTTCTACCTGGAAAAACCCATGTCGCAGGGTCATCACCGTTGAATCTGGGTATTTTCACGGAATCTGCTTCCATGGACGAACATGAATCAAGGGAAAATTGAGGTGTGGGCAGTAGTCATCCAGAGATAGTTGTTGTACATTTCATAAAAGGTGTTGTCCCCTATGTTTACGGGGAGAATGATTTATTGTGAATGGAAGATACGAGGCTAGTCTTGGAGTGTGAGGAAAGAGAGTATGCCTCGTAGTTCTTTGCTCCGATTACTCTGCATTGGTCTTTTGTTTTTGTGAATTTGACAATTTGCCATTTTCTATTGTGACTTTCGCAAGTATTTGATGGTCATAAAATTCAGTAGGTAGCTCTGGCAATCGAATCCATATTGTTGAGGGAGGCCACAAAAGTTTGGGCGCCATATTTAATTTTAACTGAAAGGAAGTTTGTATTTTGGGGAAATACATTTGAATATATTGTGTATGAGCATAATACTTTTGAATTATGCATGTATGTATTCTCTCTCCCTCTTGTCATTGTTAACGAATTCATGTCAGTTTCCATTGATACAATTTTCTTCTTTTTTTTATCTGGTGGTATTTGCTTAACTAAGTTTATCTTCATTCTAGTAGGTTTAGTGGAAGGGTTCTAGTTGAGTCTAAGAAAAATACCTTGTCTTTGTTTCGTTCCTAATTATAATATTTTTTATGAAGTATCTTTTAACATTTTATTTTGAATATATACATACATAACTTTTATATGTCATATTCTGAAAAAGAGAAAAGACATAAAGACACCATTAAAATTATCCCGTATTTGCATAAAGACACCTTAACTTTCAAAGTGTCCTATCACCCCCCCCCCCCATAACTATTTAATATCGTTGTAAATGGGCTATTTTGACCCATTTCCTCGTTTGGGTTGTTACCACGCACATGAGGCGCGTCATTCAGTGTTTTCACTGCCATGGACCAATTTAAAAGTGTCATGTGTCATTTTCTTTCTTTATTATTAATTATTTAATCAATTTATGTCATCTTCCCCAATTTTAAACCCAAAATAGTCATTGTTACCCCTAATTTTTCGATTTCATGGACAAAACATGATCGGGAAACAAAATCTGACCCTCAATTTGTAAATGCAATAAGGAACTACTACCAAAATCTTGATAGAAAGAAGGAAAATGAATCTGATAGAAAGAAGGAAAAGGAATCTGATAGAAAGAAGGAAAAGAAAAATCAAAAAACTAAAACATAAAAAGAGAAGAAATAAACAAGAGTTGTTGTTGGAGAAGATGGTCTGAAAATCCTTTTCCTCTTACGACGTTGCTCTGAAGAATCCATTTTTTTTCCAGATTTTTAGAAGAAGAAAAGGAAAAGGAAAGTTGAGAAATAAGAAAAGGAAAAACGACTTTCTTCAAAGAACAGGATCGGGTCGGGTTGAATTCTATCATAGGGAGTGAGCAACACGCGCTACTACATAGACAAGGGAATGGGTCAAAATGGCCCATTTACAAAGATATTAAATAGTTTAGTGGGGTAATAAGACACTTTGAAAGTTAAGGTGTCTTTATGCAAATACGGGACAACTTTGATGGTGTATTTATGTCTTTACTCTTTGAAAAACTATAATTGATCTTTGATATTTGCTATCATATGTCGTTGTTACTACTTATTATTATTATTCTGTGTATTCTTTTTTAAATTCATTTTCAGGTTTTTTTACATAGCAGTATTTCCTCGTTCATCACTAAGTTAGAGGTGGTATTTCTCGATAGCCGTCATTCCAACTAGGATCCAACTCCGACCTTGACACTCGAACCTGGACACGATCCCATTGATCGATCGATCCTGACATTTGACTCGGGACCTGACCCCGATATCGATACTCGACATCAACACATGATCCCGATTTATAATCAAGAATCTCATCTCGACCCCTGATTTAGGACTTGACCTCGATATTCGACCTCAACACCTAACCCCGATCTAGGACCTGATATCCAAATCGGGACCCAACTTCTTAACCAAAACCTGAACTCGACTCCCAACAACAAAGAGATTGAAGAGAGAGAGAGAGAGAGAACTGATCAACTTACCTCCATTGAAGATAATAAAATAAAGAGCTGCAAATTGGTAAATTGTGAAGGGAAGAAGGGATTAAACAGTTAAAACGAAGAAAAGGATTGATTACTAATTAATTATATGTAGCTTTACTAATTCAGTCTACTCCCACAAAGAGAGATTTGTTGTAATATAGGATAGTTAGATGCACTATAATAAATGAGAAAATAAGACTAGATCAATTCAATAACGATAACAACAAGAATCATGCAAAAATATCAACTCAATACTTAGCAAATCATCATGTTATAACATAACAAGCAAGGTCTAAGAATAGTAAGTTATAGCCTCTTTCGAAGCTGAACACGCATGCTCCAAATTTTTAAACTGGCTTAACCTTTTTGAGCAACCTCCAATTAATATCACACAATGAAAATACTGATTCTGGTGTCAATACGATGACGCCCATAAAGCAATAATGAAAAGTGGGTCAAAAACTTGAATCTAAAATGGAATTGTGGGACCCAAATGAAGAATCACAAAATTGACTCAGTTTATGGGTCCCAACCAGCTCAATAAAATTGTGCCCCAAAAAATGAAAAATTTTATGGTGGTTGTGGCACAACCAACAATAGTTGTGTGAGGGCATCATTTTCTTTTGACAAGTGTTTTCTGTGGGTCCCTCTTATTGTCACACTTTGTCTCTCTCACACTTTCATTTCCTCAAATTTTATCCTTTTCTTTACCAATATTTTTAAGGTTTTTTTTTTTTTAGTCCTACCTTTAGTGAAAAAAATATATTCAATTATTTATTTTGTGCTTTCACAAATTCATTTGTTTGACTCTTTTTTTTTATTAATTTTCGTAACCCACAAGAAAAAATGATTCTATAAAAGTTTCGTTTCACATTTTAAGATACTAAACATAAAGAAAATCTTTAACGAGAAACACAAAATTAATATTGGCAATATTTATTGGATACATGCCATAGAAGTGGAAAATTTAACAAATCTGAAAAAGAAAAGATAATTGAGTGTTTGATATAATTAATACATTATTATTAAATTAATGACTAAAATTTAAATAATTAAAATTAAATTATATATTTAAGTGTAATAAATAATGCCGATTGAATTTTAGTAGTTTAATTGGTTGATTACATGAATATTTACTTTATTGAAGAAATTTCAATTTTTTTTTAATTTCACTATCCTCAATTTTCTTGAATTCATCCAAAAATAAATAAATTTAATTTTTTTCGACATATTACTTTAATTTCCCCTCATATAAATAGTAATAGAGATATAAAATATATAATAGATACCGTGGGTGATTTTCAAAGTTTCTTTATTAAAACAAAAAATAAAAAATAAAATTACACTAAGAATTAACGAGCAAAAAAGAAAATGCAAGTAAGAAAGAAAAAGTAAAAGAAAAGATTAAAATTGAAAAAGAAAAAGTAGGGAAATAAGTACATTATGGATCCCACAGTATACATGTGGCAGCCAAATAAGGCCTCACACAACTGACAGTATGTGTGCCTCGCCCAGAATAAAAAATTTCCCCCAAAAATGGGCACAACCTGAGCTCAAAAACTCTTCAAAACAGCACAACACGTGGGGAATGTGTGCGTGTGTATGTATATTACTTTCACTTTTTAGTAACTAATATGAACAACGTGGGGAATGAAATGCCACGACCTAAAAATAGACGAGATGACACTCGCCTTATCCCACCAAGATAAGTCAGTCTAATACTGCTCACTAGACAACTCAGGTCTTATTTTAAGCACTTGATTTTAAGGTAAAATGATAAAAAAAAAAATAAACCAAAAATCACAAGTTAGAAATATATGTCAAAATTCAAAAGTCAATCTAAACAAGCTCTTGGCCTATTTTATTTGTTTTGGTGATAGATGTTTTGATGTGACACATTCAAGGAAAGTGTTACACAACTTAAAGGTAAGTTGTATAGAGTAGTTGTTAAATGTACAGGGCAAAGTGCTAGCAAGTCAAGAATGCTCATGTCCCAAAGTTGAAAGTTGCGGAAATGAGAATGTTGAGAAGGATGTGTAGGCTTACTAGGAGAGATATGATCATAAATAAAGATATTTGATCCAAGGTGGAAGTGAACTTTGTGGCGAACAAGATGCGGGAAGCGTGATTGAGATGGTTCGAACATGTCAAGAGGAGATACACAGATGCTCCGGTAAGGAGGTATTAAAGGTCGACGTTGGAGGGCCTGGGGAGAGGCAATGGTAGGCCGAAAAGGATTTGGGAAAAGGTGATCAGGCATGACATGACAAACTTTCAACTTACCGAGGACATGACCCTTAATAAGAGGGTGTGGAGGTCGAATATTCAGGTATTTGGTTGGTAGTAAATAGTTTCGCATCTTATCTCTCAAGCTAGTAATATTAGTATTAGTATTATTTTTTGATATTTTTATTATTTTATTGTCTTCATACTTCTCATTCTTAGTTTTCTATTACTACGTTTGGTTTCTTATTATGTCTCTATTTTTTTTACTATCTTCTTGTTGTTACTATTTAAATCAAATGTTATATTTTTATTTCTTTTAAGCTGATGGACTATTGAAAACAGACTTACTATCCATCAAGATAGGATAAAGTTCGCATATACTCTACCATTTACAAATTATACTAATATGACTATACTTAATATATTATTATTTGTAATTTTTGGATATTTAATGAATTTATTGACTTGATTAGGCTGAATATTAGCCTAGCCAAGGGGTTTGAAACTCAGTATATCATAAGTATTTTATTATGATTTTCAAGATCTAAATTTTGAGATCTTTAGTTAAGGATGAACAAAGTTCAACCATTTTGTTACAGTTCTAAACATGTCATGTAATTTTTAATGGAGTATCATTAGGGATAAAACTAGAATACTGAAATAAGAAAAAGCTAAATATAAAAAGGAGATGATTTTTTTTAAGGGATCCCTTTTTTTAAATAGATCAAAAAGAAAAAGAAAATATAACTTGTAATGTATAGCGTATAATAATATGCTATATCATGGAGGGTATATAAGTAAACACCTATTCCCCCCCCCCCAATCCCAACACACCCACCCCCACCCCAAAAAAAATACAATTAAATTTTTCACTATATTTAATTTAATGAAATAAAAATCACTTCTTGTTCTTCAATAGATTTTGAGAATACAAATAAAAAAAGTGGTATATTCAAGTCTTTTACCAATTATGTTTTGTATACGGTCTTATATTTTTATTAGTCATTCTTTGTAAGTGCTATTTTACTATAACGGAGTAATTTTCTTTTGGAGATTAATTAATGTTCAAGTGTTCTTGACTTGTCAAAGTGTTCTATAAAAAGAAAATTGTTCTTTGTTGAGTTGTCAAATATTTTTGGGAAAAGGTAGAAGTATCTCCCTAGACTATGAGTTCAGGGAGATAATAGAACATTAGTTTAGTTAAGGTGTGTCTCTGAAATTTCGGTCATAATCTAGGGGTACTTGTGCCTTCTCCCAATATTTCTTAACTTGATTTATTCTTTTACATGTCATTTTTGTCAAATTAACAAAGAACATTTTTCTTTTTTCTATTATATCCTCAATTTATTAGCATTGAGTTAATCTCTTTGAAAAATGTAATGAGTAAATATGTTTGGGATCATATGTCCCTATCAATTAATATGAGTAAAATAATAAATTCAGTATATCAATCATTATGTTTTTAATAGGTGTGTCGTCAAAATTTGACAAGTAAATCAGAACAGGAGTACACTCCCTCCGTCCATATTAGTTCATAAAGCTTCCAATTTCAAGAATTTGTCTATCCAATAAGGTTATTTAATTGAAACCTCAACATCAATTTCTCTTTTTTATTTTACCCATCCCAAGACTGATTTTATCAATAAAAACAAAGCAAATGTTCACATCTTTTCAAAAATTAACTGCCAGAAATTTCCTGCTTGATCTTCAGTAATCTTTACTAAAGTTTTAAAGAAATTTTTTCGTTTTTTTTTTGTCACAAAATAGATACTTATATTGCATAATTTAACAAAGTGTTCTATAAAAACTCAGTTATGATTCTGATATCATACTAAATTATGATTTTGTTATCATACTATCACCATTATTTTTATATTATGTATGTATAAAGGCGCGATACTGTTAATATGATACATAGAACTAGGGCCTAATGTCATGCATTAAGCCATTAGCCCTCTAACGAAAATGTCTCCATTTTAAGGACCCATTTGGCCCCAAGTTTTATTTAGGATATTTGAGAAAAATTTGGGGGCAAATTGGTCGTTGGCGTTTGGCCACATAACTAGGCAAATTTTTTTGCCAAGAATCTCAAGTTCTCAAATATTAGAAAAAACTAGTTTTTGATAACTTGGGAAATTTTTGGGAAATTTCAAAAAAAAAAAAAAAACTACCCCAAACTTTATGTACCCATCATTTATCACTTCCTACTTATATATATATATAGGAATAGTTTGTTATTACCTCATCCGAAAAAGTTTGAGTTCTAATTTGAATGATAAAATTGAGAAAAAAGAGCATTTTTTAATAGATTGTAATTATAACCGAATCAAACTACTCCCTCCATTTAAAATTAATTGAATTGTTGAGGTGTTTTACAAATTTAAGAAAAGGAGATTAAGACATAAATTAGGCATAATTTTCCATTTTTATCCTTATTAATCATTATCAAATTTATGATTAAAACAACTAAACATTAAATAATAACTAATTTAAATACTAATTAATGAAGGATAAAATTGAAAGAACAATCTAAAAGAAGTCTTGGAAATTGAACACTTAAGTTAATTTGAAAAATGAAAAATGTCTCAACAATTCAATTAATTTGAAATGGAGGGAGAAATATTTATCTACCACATGGTATATAAATTATGAATTTCATTTTTGATAGTCTTATAGAAAGAAGGAAAAAAAAGCATAAGTAAAATTTGAATTGCGTTTTTTAAAATTTTGTAGAAAAATATTATGTTGTTGATGTTGGTCTTCGGAACATAAAGGGACCTAGCTCCATACAAATGAATGTGATATCATTTGTAGGACTACAGGAAAAGTGAGAGAGAGCCTAAGAATGACAAAGAGTTATTTAACTATAGACATGCCTCTTTGCGTAATGTAATTGAAAGAACATTTGGTGCATGGAAAAGTAGATTCAGAATACTACGACAAGGCATGAACAACTATGAATTAGACATGCAGGTAAAAATAGTAGTTGCTTGTGCTGTATTACATAAATTTTTGCGTGAAAATCAAAGCAATGATGAAATATTCAATGAACATGAACGTGATGGTATGGTTACGGATGAAGATGACGAACAATTGACTCAGAGTAACAATATTATTTCGTCTTCTCAGTCATCTGATCTAGAAATGAAAGCTTGTCGGGAAGAGATTGTTCGTAGAATGTGGGAAGATTATATAAAGGAATAGTTTGTTACTACCTCCTCCGGAGGTTGTTATAATTATAATTGAATCAATGACAAGTTTGAATATGCATTAATGTATTGCTCTTGCCTATATTGTTATTTTGTTGTTGTTAATTGTTATCAATTATGTTATAAGATTATTTTTAATGGAACATATTCATTATAAATTGATAATACAAACTTATGGATATTTTTAATAGTTTTTAGAACTTATGGGTATAAATCATATTTTTTGAAATAGTCAAATATTTTTGGAGAAACTTGGGGCCAAACACAGGGTGTTAACTTGGAAAAAACTCGCCCCAAGTATTATTTGGCAAAAATACTTGGAAACTTGGGGCCAAACGCTAGCTAAGTATGTATTTATGCACATATATTGGATATATCATAAAATTAATATAAAATAATGTATTTATGCACAAATAGATTAGATACATCACATATACACTAAATATACCTTAGAATCAATCTATAACTATGTATAGATACGTTGGATGCAGGGCCGACTCAACAACATTGGGCGCCTAAAACGAAACTTAAGAGAGGGGCCCTAAAAAAAAATTCCCATCATGTACTTTTATTTAAAATATATTTTTCTAGCTATTTCAGATGCAAAGTCATTAAGTATTGTTTTATAATCAATTTGTTTTAATAACTCCTTTTCAAATGATAATATAGCTAATTCATTCAATCTATCTTGAGACATTGTTGATCTTAAAGAAGATTTAATCAATTTTAATTTCGAACAAAGAAAGATTTGGTTGAGGCAATGGTTACATGAACTGTTAACATTATCTTATAAGCAATATGTGTATTTGGAAAAGAATCAAATCTTTTTATTTGATTGAGTATTTTCATTACATCATTATCTTCTACTTGTATTATTTATCTTTATCACTTTTAATTGAAAAAATAAATCTAAACCATCAATTCAGAATAACTAGTATGTGTTAAAGAAAATTCAAGGTTAAGACAATATTTTTTAAAAAAATTCATCATCTAGTAATCTCAATATTTTACCACTAAATAAAAAATCAAACATATTTTTATATGCTTCAATTGGTTCAAATCTATTTTAAAGTGAAAAAATAGTTTGATCTACTCTACATATATAACGTAATCAACTCTAAAGATTCTTCAAGGGACTTAGTGATTTTGCTATCCATATTTTCATCAAATTGTTTCTTACGAAAATCATATTTATATTCATGTCATATGCAATTTCTTTAGTAGAAATCATAGCACTCAAAAATATGGGGCCCCAAGCGATGGCTTTAGTGGCCTAGGGGTTAAGACGGCCCTGGTTGGATGCATCAATACATTTTTATGTTAGATACATGAAATTAATATTGAATACATTGGGAATTGATATACACAAATACAATAGATACATCAATATATATTTGATACTGGAATACACATATACAAAAAATTGTGAAACACAAATACAGAGAAGTAGAAGAACGAAGGAGAGAGAGATGTGAGCGAGAAAGGATATAGGCGGGATATATTCCCTAGATACAATGTATTTAGAGGCAAATATAATACATCTAGAGGCATTTCCAACAAGATAAAGAATTATTAAAACTATTGATGCATTAATTAATTAGCACCTATACTACCATTCATCTTATATCGATATATCTAACTTCTTGTTATCGTTGATATTGGATAATTTTACCTAAAGATTAGGAAGTTGAAAAAGCGAAATAACAATAATTATAGTTGCTTCTTCTTCTTTTATCATTTCCAGTGTGCTTAATTTGTAATATTCCAACTAATTCGTATTTGTATCGAGAAGTTCTATTTTGAGATAAAATAGTCCCGTAAAAAGAGAATTTTATCTTAAAGTTTGAAATTAAGATTTCTTATAAAAAATAAAAGAGTAGTCTTTTACTATTGATGATGAGTTGTTTTCCTTTGAAAGGATCATAACTTTTCGTAAAGATATTATCTAAATTAGTATGGTGTATTTTAATTATGAGAAAAAAGATAAATATATTTCCGAACTATCGTAAATGGAACGTTGATACCCTCCGTCATACTTTTGGGACATTGGTGTCCCTGCCGTCCAAAAACTAGAGCATATATACCCTTTATACTAACGGACATACACATGTCATAATCTTATCCATCGATCCGACATTTATTAAATATCGAATCGACGGATAAGATTGTGCCACGTGTCCCTATTTAGTCTTCCATTAGAGTGAAGGACATATATGCTCTAGTTTTTGGACGGCAAGGGCATTAATGTTCCAAAAGTATGACGGAAGGTTCTGCACACCATTTACGTCGGTTCGGGGGTATATTTGTCCTTTTTCCCTTTAATTATTGAAAAACATTTAATTAGATAAATTTTTTATCATATCTACTTAATTTTACTATAGTTTAAAATAATTACATAATCTCTCTCCCCTCTTTATGTTCTCTCCCCCTCTTTCTGCTACGTAATTGATACCAGGTACTTATTGAAGGGTCACTAGTTAAGGCATAATTACACACCATACACATATATCTGGATGACTATAACATCGTTCTTTTATTTTTTTTCTAAATATATATCTATGCACATATATACTGAATACATCACAAATTTGATACAAGATAGATTTATTTATGCACAAATACACTTAATACATCAGTGCCCTCACAAAACCAATTTGTAATTATGCACAAATACACTGGATACATTAATGCATTTTCATGTTGGATACATTAGATGAAATTGATATACACAGATGGATACATTAGTGCGTATTCGATACTAGATACACATATACATAATTGAGAAACACATATACAGAGAAGTAGAGGACGATGGAGGGAGAAAGTTGAGCGAGACGAGATACATTCGATAGATACAATATATTTAGAGGCAAATGCATTGTATCTAGAGGCAAATCCATTGCATCGAGCGGCAACTCAAAGAAGATACATAATCATTGAAACTATTGATATATTAATTAATTAGCACCTATACTAATATGCTTTATGAAAGTCGCTCTTAATTATTTTACCATTCAACCTATACTAATGTGCTTGATGAAAGTCGCTCTTAATTATTTTACCATCATCTTGTATCGATATATACATCTAACTTATTGCTATTATTGATATTGGATAATTTTGCCTAAAGATTAGGCAGTTGAAAAGGCCAAATAACAATAATGAAATAGTAAGAAAAATTCTTTTTGTGAGTTATTAATTAATCTATTATTATATGTTTTTCTTCCTGAAGGACTTGCAATTTATTACACCAAAGATTTTCAATGAAATATTGAAGCAATATTAAAAGGGTACCAAATGTTGATCGTGACGAAGGCAATTGATTTTCGGTGGACGCAAAGTCAATGAATTTAGTCGAACAATGTAACAAATCTAAGATTATAAAAGTCTTTGCCAACACTGATAGCCATAACATTACAAGAAAAAACAAATAAATAACATATAATAATAAAAATAAAATATTACGCTAATACTAATTGATGCTAATAAATAAAATATTTTAAAAATCAATCAGTTTAAAAATATCAGACTTTTAAGTTGCAAATAGAAATTGAAAAGTGCTTTTAAAAGAAAATTTGATAGTATAGTGCTTAGAGCTGTCAATATGGGATGGTCCACCCCATTCGGGCTAACCTATACAGGCTTTGAAATTTGATGGGTCAGAACGGACTAGCACATTTTTGGTTTGGACCAGAAGATGGTCGACCCAGCCCCCAAGTATGTGGGCTATGGGCTTGCCAAGCCAGTCCTTTTTTCTTAAAAATATATTTTTTATAATTTTTTTAATTAAATTATAATTTAAAAATATTATCATAAATATCAACTAGATAATATTATATGGTGTTAGTGTTACTACTTGTTAATCAAATCCACAAATAAAATTATCTTTATAATATTTATTAAGTTTGATTTCAAGTAAAAGCATAAATAGCTAAGTAAAAATATTAACCTAATTATTTTCCAATGATCATAATAAAACACAAAAACTATAACAATATTCCATAGGCTACGACTTATGTAGTGATTCCTAGAAATTTTAGGGAATTTTTATTTTATGTAGTACATATTTTATAAACATAATTTGTATTTAAATTGTAATATTTCAAACTTTAAACAGATTTTGAGTTTAGACTCTTGTTATTTTTAATACTCTATTTTATTTTAATTTTTAATTTTTTTATTTGGCCCACGGGTTGGCCCTATCCATATTTCTCAAGCCCCACAAATCGGCAGACTTATTCAGGCAGGGCTAAAAACCCTTTTTTTTAAATGGGCTCCAAAAATCGTAGCTCAACCCTATCAAATCACGGGTTAGGCCAGGCTGACCTAACGAGCCTAGCTTATATTAACGGCTTTAAATTAGTGCTTTAAATATAATCAGCTTAGACAGGACTCACAACATTGTTAGTCAATTGATCGAGTATATCTAATATTCGTTCATTATGAAAATTTTAAAAAGAAATCTACTTATTAATGCAATTAAATTTTTTTTGCAAATCACATAATTTTTCAAATATATTTTTATATAGTCATTCTCCATTTATACGGATATAACTGGATTTTGAATGTGGTATGAGTGAAAAATGAAAAAGTTAAAAATAGAGGGAAATGAAAGAGTTTCAAATAGAGTGAAATGAAAAGGTCCTTGCAAAGGGTCTTTATCGCTCATAATACTTCTATATAGAAGCACTTTTTGTAGCTCTTAAAGAGTTGAGAAGAGAGTATCCCTTTCAGGTGTTATGTCGTTCGATTCCGGCATTGGTCAAACGATCTGATTGATACTCCTCTTGTCCATATTAAGGAATTATTAGGACTTTTCTCATATGTCAAAATAAGTAAATTGTTCAAAGTAAAAAAAAATATTGAGACTTTTTTCATGCTTAACCTTCATTTAGTGTGGTTTTTATCCATGTTACATTTTCTAGTAAATAGTTTGGAAATAATCAAAAAGGTAATAGTGAAAAATGATTTTTTATTTATGTCCTAATTTTTTTCTTCTTAAGAAATGTGTTATATCCCAATAATTCACTTAATATGGACTAGAGGGAGTATGCCTTTTTTTAAAAAAAAATCAAATTCACTTAATTTGATAGTCGTTTGTATTTGTTGTATATTGGAGTTTGAAGTACCGCTATATTAAGGAGAGATAATGATATAGCTCAAACACTAGGAGGGATTAAATTGTTTAACATGTGAATTTAGTTGGCTTGAATTAATACTCTCTTCGTCCCATATTATTTGATCATTTTTTATTTTGTATTGTTTTTAAAAAATCATACATTAAATAATAAGATAATTTTACTAATTCAAACTTAAAAAACGTTTTGAAATTTTACAAATAAATGTGAACACTTTCAAAAAGAACAAATTGTTAGAGTAATATAGAAAAAATTTATTAATGTTTTCTTAATTTAATAAGGTGGACAACTAATATGAAATAATTATTTTTAGTTAAACGATCAATTAATATGGAACGGAAGAAGTATATTTTAACTCTTCTCTGTTTCTATATTTAAATTTATTTTTGTTTTCAGATTAAATTATGGTACATATTACTAACCACAAATTCCAGTTTGAAGAATTTCTGTCCAATAAGGTTGTTTCTTTGAAACTTCAATATCAGCTTTGCTTTTTTTCTAATCCCAAGACTGATTTTATTAAAAACAAAAAGAAGAAAATAAAAAAGCAAATGTTCACATTGGAATATCTTGTTAGGGTTTTGCCTTAATTTATTTATTTTTTATTTGAAATTTATTTTTTCCTAAAAAAAAGACAAAATATTATCATAAATGATTTTATTTTTCATGAAAGGAAAATATATTTTTCTTTCATATTTGGTTTATTCTTTCCTGAAGAAAAGTTAGGAGATCTATAAATTGAAGATCCCTATTATCATTGCAAAACACAATATAATTCACAATGTAGTCGTTTAGAGAGTTTTGTTTATGGGGAGATTTTTCGCTCAACAATTTTAATATTTTCTTTTTATAAGTTTTTAATTATATAGGTCAATTGGTCATATCATATAATAATATTATGTCTTTTAGTATAGTTTTATTTGTCATCTAATTTATCGTCATATGATTTGCAAATTATAAGCTTCCGCATGATGTCTTAATCACCTTTCTTGTTGGGTTCGAAAGATGATTAAGGCATCATGCGAAAGCTTATAATTTGCAAATCATATAACGATAAATTAGATGACAAATAAAATTATGCTAAAAGACATAATAACCCAACATATATTTTGAAAAGTTAACTGCCAGTAATTTCCAGCTAATTAATTTTCAGCAACTCCATTAAGTTTTAGGAAATTCAATTGGTAAAGACAAGAATAAGAACACCTAACAAGAAAATTAGCACAAAAATTTGATTTCTTCCGATATCACCATAGCAACAAAGGCGAAGCAAGGATTTAAACATGACGAATGCATGTTAGTTGAAGTATCAACACTTTATCAAAAAAATATTACCAAATATGTATAAAATCAACGGAAAAGTGTCAAACTACCCTTCAACTATTCAAAATAGACCAAATATACTCCTAAACTATATTTTGGCTCAAAAGCACGCACCCTTCCCGTCTTATTATTGGATCAGTTCTACCCTTCAGTTTAACAGAACGAAATGTGGCATCCAATGTGTATATTATTATACCACATAAGCAGACCCATCCCACCCATTAAAAGACCTCACTTCACCCATTTCCCTAATTTCATCCCTTTCTTGAAAAAGCTTCCTCGCAAAATCTTCAAATTGGTGAATTATAGAATTTGGAGCTTAAATTGGTGGATTATAGGATTGTGACCTTAAAAGAAGTCAATCAATCAAGTAATTGATTAAGAATGATGAAAAAGATGGAAGTTGGAGCAAAAGAGAGTGAGAAAATTAAAGATTGAATTGGTGGAGTTGTTTCTGAGGGTAGAAGAGGTTAAATTTGGGTTTCACGAAATGTTTCCACAATTTTGCTCCATGAAATTGGAATTCTCACTTCAACTTCATTACAACCAAATAAAATACTCATTTCAACACAAGATACAAACTTCCATAACATGAAGAAATATACGTACATTGAGTCCTAAACATTCACTTCATAAAGAGCAGATTGACTTCTGCAATGGGGAGCCATAGATTCTACGATGGTAGGGAATCCACACAAGGAGAAACATTGGGGGACAGAATATTCGTGCAGAAATATACCGGATATGTCTAGAGGGTGTTCTGTTCACGCAAGGCCACAAGGACGGGGGGAATTATCCATGTTCTAGGGTCCGTGAAGAGCAAGATAAACAATATAGACAGTTGAAAATTCGTTTGATGCTGTACATCAAAGTAGAACTTTTGAAAGTAGCATGCTGTTGTGAAGGAAAGAAGTCAATTCCTACGGAGTACTATTTTAGAGTAAGTATCCAACCTCAATGGCATTCGAAAAAGAGTTTACAAATTGATTCAACAACACCAAAAATATGAGTATTCACAGCAATTGCTATCAAAAAGATGGAACATTTTAAAGAAGCTACAGTTGTCTTTCTATTACTTATAATACTGCTACTATTCAACAAAATGACACTAAAAATGTATTGAATTCAATATCAAACCCTTCTCTATTTACATAATTCCCCACAAAATGGCCTCTTTTCTAAGATAAATAAGAGATATTATGCCATATTTCTCAATATAAGCCGCGTTTCTCTCAGGCCAACAATCTTCTACTATTGCTCTAAAATGAACTCTCTTTTCTTAGTGCTCCCACTCAACAAGGACATTATTGTCTTCTTCCTCTAGTCGACTGCTCTACCAATCACACATTGCCTACTATTGTCTTTTGCTTCTAGTCGACTGCTCTATGAAACAATTTTTTTTGTTGCGAAGCAAGTTGGCATTTTTTCGACTAAGTAATTACCATCTGGTTACTCCATTACGTTCTTCAGGTACCCAATTTCTTCTGCTGCTTCTCAAATACCTACTGAATATTGAAGTGCTTGAAGACACACTCCGACTCCTGAAAACAGCAGATCCAGAACCAGAACCGGATGACTCGGAACTACTGGAATGTATGGATAGAGATCGGCGTTGAGAAGATGGTGTTAATCGCCGGAAAAATGATGTGAAGTTGTTGAAAATTCGGCTTATTCCACTGCCATTTCGACCTGTATTGCTCCTTCTTGATCTCCAAGCTATTCTTCTAGGTACCCCATTGTTAAATCCACCGTCCATTTCTGTATACACTACCGGAAGTTCTCTCTCAGCTCCTCTTCTTCCACCGGAAAATCTTCCCACGGCGAACCCACCTCCCGGAAGTCTCCATATTGTCAATCCCATTGCTTCGTCTTCGTTTCTAGGCCTAGCAATGTTGTCGGAGTTTGTAGTTTCCGTTGATTCTGCCGGTAATTCGTGTCGGCAAACGGGGCACGAATTTCGAAGAGATAGCCATGGAAGAATACAATCGGAATGGTAGATGTGTTTACAGGGCATTTCTCGAGCTTCAGATCCTAAATCGAAAGCTTCTTTACAAACAGCGCAATGGGTCTCGGAATTTACGTGATTAGAAGCTATTTGAATAATCGGCATCGATTCAATCGCTGATTTCGACGCCGGTGGATTTTCCGGCCGACCAAAACCGTTCACCTCGATCTGTGCTAACTGATCAAGTAACCGATCAAACCCAGATCCCATCAAAAACTCCGACATCGTCGGCGGCAACGGCCTGAGACCTGAACCTTCACCATCATCATAATAAAGCTCGTAACTCCGCTCCTCTGCAGCAGCGGCAGCTTCATCCTCCCCAGGAGCTTCAGATGGACTACGAAGAACAATAACCGGATTAAACGGAGATCTATCACCCCGATTACGCCTGCTCCGTCGAGAACCCATGTTCACACTCCGATCTGACTCTGGCCGTTCGTTCCACATGGGAAACCTCCGGCGAGATCCCGGCGACCCAATATTTCCCTCAGCAACTTCTATAAATCCACTATCACAGTGAGGACAAACAACATCGTTCCCAACTGAAATTCTAACAAACCTTGTACACCGGTAACACCAGTACGAAGACATCTGCAGCCGTCGGAGATCCGTCAAAACTTAACCCAATAAACCTGGTTAGATCCGATAACTTAGAACCCCAAATTATGCTCCGATTAGGCTCGCCGGAGAATAAAAAAAAGGTCTCGTAAGAGAAAAAAGAAAAAGTAGAGAGGAAAATGGGAGAACGTTGAAGAATGTGAAAGGTAAAGAAGAAAGGAGAAAAAAGAGAGTTTATAAACACCAAGACGCGTGGGAGAGAATAAGGAGCGTTGTTACTCTCATATACTTCGGTCGTATTTCATCGTTAATTTCATCGTAATTTTAAATTTTAAATAGTATAAAATTTTCTTTAAAGTATTTTGATATGGGTATTAAATATCAAATAAAAGAAAAATAAATATTATCATTATCATTTGATTGTGCTAAATATTATTTCATCATTAATTAAAAATTTCACATTTAAGTTTTAAATTTGAATAAAATAAATATAGAACATCAAATAAAAACATAAAAGACTACATTTTGGTCATGGTTGAATGGTATATAGACCAGGGGAAGGGGAAAGGAAACATAGTTTTTCAATGTTACTTGTTGGAACGAAGCATAGACAAGCGAGCAAAGCCTATTTGTTGGGACAGAGCATAGACAAGCGAGCAATTCCAAGAAAAGAGGGGAGTCTGTTATAGAACAATCGACTAGAAGTAGGAAACTGCTAGCCTGAGAGGAGCCGGCAACCTCCTTCCACAGAAAATAGTACTCCACTATTTATGCATTGTTAAAAAATATTATGTATATATAATAGATGTTGAATCTCTTCGATTAGTTCGTGTGTTTACTTCTTCCGATTTTGAATATTTTATTAAAAATCTTAACTCTACCACCTTATACTCATTAATTTGTTATTATAGTTGAATTCTATGTATGAAGTCATTTTTTATATAGAGCATATAATCGTTGAAAACAAAAATTTTATTGTAAAGTTAGATATTTTAATTATTAATGTAAGTATGAGACATTGAATAAAAAAAATTAAAGCGTTGATTGTATTTTTTGGTGTTAGTGTGTGGTCCACGCGTTGAATGGAGCGCGGTTTATTTAACGGAAGTGGTAGCATAATTAATAGAGGCGGAGTTGTGTTTATATGGCAACTGGCAAAAGAGGGAGAAACGGCAATATGTTTAACGGCGTTTGTTGACTGGTCACCATTTTTGGGGGCATTAAAAAATATTTATTTTCTTCGAAAGACACCTAAGTTTGTTTTGCAAATATGACCCCCCAACAAAGAAAATTCTATGTAAGAATTTTATTTTTCACTTTTTTAAAAAAAAAGATAAAATAAAATAAGATATTTCTTTTTATTTATCATTTGGTATTTAGAGTCCACATTACAACCCGATTAAATCCAAATTGCACACAGGAGGGCCTATTTGGAGGTGACGCTCTCAATATAATTTTTTTCATATTCAGAGCTTGAACTCAAAACCTCTAATTAAGGATGAAACAGTCCTATCGCTACACACCGCTACACCCCAATTCATGTTAATAGGTATGTTATCAATGAAAGGATAATTTTGTCATTTTTTTTGTATAATATGCTAGTTTTTGAAATTTATTGATTTGATTCATTTAATTTTGTATCGTTTGTGCTCATAAAAGAAAAACTTTTTAAAATCTTATTTGATAAATGAAATGACTCATAACGCTAAATGTTTGAATTTTTTATAAAATTCAGGTAAGCTTTTTTCATTTGTACTAGTTTTTCAAATATGAATGAGGTTCAATACCTAATTTGACAGAATATCAAAGTCAGGTCAAAGTTACCCAAAGTTGGATAAATACCGGGGATAGAAATATCTCTAGTCCATGAATGTGTGTGTTGATCTAAACATCAAAACTCTGAATAAAGAATATTTGAATCCAGCCACGAGGAAGCTGATGAATGAAATTTTGGACTCTTCATAAAACTTGGATAATCCTTCTTTTTTACGATTAGTTTTTTGTGTATATATAAATTAGACCCAAAATCTAATCATAGGTGTGATGTATTAGTAGTTGTTTAAAATTTTAAATAATGGTTAATTTGATAAACGTGGCCAATTTAATTATTTTTTATAAAAAAAAAAATTCGAAGATGAGGGGCAATAGAAGAAGAGGAGGAGGAAATGGGGGAGGTATTATGCAAATTCGTAAAGACGTTTGAGAAGAACGTTGACCTGACTGAAAATCCATTGAATTCCCCGACCGCCGAATTTGAAATACTTTTATTTTATTTTTCACATATAGTCGGCCAGTTAAAAAAAAAGTGTACTTATTCTCTATATTTGATTGGTTAAAAAATGTTGTATCCGTTTTACATATTTAATTTTTAAAAAATATATAATTTACTTGAATAAACAATAATTTTATTTTATCTTTATAAAAGAGAGATAAGATCTATGTATATTATTTTTATTTGAGCTCGATAATTTTGGATTCATAAAAAATATTTTTTATGAAAGATCTTTTTATATTCAAAATTTATACTTGAAACTTCTGATTAAGAGAGAATAAATTTATTAATAATTTTATTCATTAAAAAATATTTTCATTCCTACCAAACAGGCAATATAGATTCCTTATAGTGAACGCGTTGTGTAATTTTGGTGAATTTTTTCCACGAATGTGTTTGACAATTTAACAACGAGTCACAATCTGTTTGGCATTTAAAATATGTTTACAACTAACCCAACATATTTATTACTTTACTGCTCTAAAATAGCTCACTATAATTTAAATTGAATCTATGGATACTTTTTGGTGTTTAAAATTATTTTTTTCATTTATTTTTATTTGTTCAGTATTAACTTAATATAAATTTAATTTTATTAATTATTTTTTAAATATATTAAAAATGTACTAGAAAATGACTATAGTTAATAATAAGGATAAATTGAAATATAACCAACAAGGATTGTGGTGGAGTGTCCTTCATCCTTAACTAAGTGGTCTCGAGTTTAATTCTCTTTGGGAACGGAGTCGCCTTTGTTAGAGACCGATTTACCCTCAATGTAGACTTCTCTGTGCGAATCAGGATTTAGTCTTTATTTTTAGTATAATGAGAGAAAAATATAAAAAGCCTATGAGGTTTAAAGTTACGATAAACTTTTACTCTCAGAACTCTTTTTTTAATTATATTTTTAATCGATGTTCGGTATCCATATTGAAATTCGACTAAATTTAAATTTGCGTTAAAAAAATCCACATCATGGAGTAAAACGCTTTCTAACAAAAACGACTCAATATTCAGAGAAATTCAAATTTGAAACCTCTGATTAAGGATAAACTTACCACTCAACGACAACTCTAAGCGGTGACTCTCATAACTCGTTGAATAAGTGTATAAACGTAAATAAAAGTGACTATTTAGCATATATATTTTCCTCATATAAGGACACGTGCTTGATACCAATGTTTTAAAAGACTCTGTTGAGACTCATCTCAGGGCTCGCTCTAGGTCGAGGCTCTAGCAAAACGCCCTGAGACTCAAGCGTGGAGCTTAGTTTTGTAAGACTTACGCCCTAAGCGCCCGACTGTACCCCCTAAGCACGTCCAATGCTCAGGGATCGTCTTATTAATCTTACACAAATTATGTGTTAGAAACTTTAGTTAACATTGTTGACCCTCATAATTCTTGAATAAATAAATGGTACTTAATATTTTTTTAATCTATAGAGATAAGAATATCGAGAGTAACTCAAATAACAAATTGTAGTATCGCATCTGTACTATTTGGTAACACTGTGAAGGTGATGACTTAGTACGTAACATTCCTTTTAAAAATACGTAGCGAAATTTTACTTTTTTACTTATCATTGGTCTTCATGGTTTTGTCATATGTCTCAAAATTATCATATTTTATTTAGCTATTTGAAAGTAATTTTATTTTTATTCATGATGGAGTGATGTTTTTATTATAATAGTAGTGAGTTTTATTGATTTTTTTTGTGGGGGGAGGGGTAAATTATATAGTATGATAAAAAAAATTAAAAATAAAGATTCTGTTATTATAAAAAGTTAAGATATTATATTATTTATACTTGTATAATCATGTTAGAAGTTTTATTTTCTATGAGTTTTCTTAATCATGTTTGTAATTATTTCAAACTATTGATGTTTTCTTATATAATTTTGTGTTATTATATTATTATACTATATTATAAATTAAAATTTTAAAGATCCATAGGGCTTACGCCCCATATCTTGAGGCTTATACCTCGCTTTATACTAAGTAAAACTCCCTACCTCATGAGTCACGCCCCGCCTTTAAAACACTGCTTGATACAATGACTAATATCTAAATTTGTCTAAATTGGCTTACTTTTTTTAAAAAATAAATGCAAACAAATAGTACTACTTCTGCTCCCAAATATTAGTTGTTTTTGCAATGTAATTTATTTTAAATTATTTGTCATAAAAAACAAAAGTCAATATAATTAGACCTTCCAACAATAATTATCTTTTATAATAATATTTTATTATAATAATAATTTATCGGTCAATCTTTCCTATTATATGTTATATTAGAGTATATTTTATACTCTTTCTGCCTCAATTTTTTTTGAAACTCCATTGGAATTCACAATTTCTATCATAGCTTATTACCTTTTGGTGATCATTTTGTGATAACTTGTTCAGCATGTAATAGCTCACAAATCACGCTGGAGATATAAACCACATTAGGCAAGCCTCATGCGACGAATTCATGGTTGAATAGCAAATGGATGCTGGATTCGATTTATGTGATATATTTTAAATTTTAAGATTCAAACAAGTTCTTTTAATCATAATTTTTCATGTATCTTTTAAATATCATACATTATCAATAATTGTGATTTATAATAATTTTTATGTAATTTTTAATTTATTTTTAAAAAACTTAAAAAAATTATAACTCAATCCTCAGTCAAAATCAAATTATTTAACTCTCAAAATTTAAATTGTGTCATATAATTTGAGACAAAAAATAAAAATAGTTTACTATAGCAATCTAAAAAATATCAAAACAAATAATATGGTTATACAAAAAATTTACCGTATATATTTGATCTTTTTTTCACTAAATAAGAAGTGTCAATTTATATTCCTTATAATGTACGTATTCCATTTCTGTAGTCTTGCTTATATTCCTCAAAAGTCTTTGCCAATTTCATCATCGATCCCAATCTTTGTTACTTTACGTGTAGAAATATCATGAAATTTTAAATTTTAAATCTATTTTTGAGTATAACATGAAATATATCTAAAATATTCATACTCAAAATAATACGAAGAATAACAACAATAACAAAAAAAAAGTAAACAAATTATAGAACAAGATATTTGATTGAGAACATACACAACGCTTAAGTACTAATTTATTTTTAAAAAAATATTTGTTTTCTAAAAATTTATAACTACAACATTATTAAATAGATATAAAAATTAGTGTTTAAAAAAACAAAAATAAGTCGAGGGGAGATGTTTTACTTAGTATGAAACGAGACGTAAGCTCTATAAATTTTTAAATTTATAATGTAGTAGAACAGTACAATAACCAAAAAAAAAACTTAGTAAGAATGCATTAATAATTTTTAAAAAAAATAAAACATGATTAAAGAAGTACATAGAAGACAAAATTTCTCTGATATAAAGATTATTATGAGATGCAAAACAACCTAACATCTTAACTTTCAAACAATAAAAGAATCACAATTTCTTAAAATATATTACTATCATACTATGAAATTTACCTCACTAAAAGAAACTAATCCATAAGTTTTATTAGTATTATAATTAAAAACATCACGTCTTCGTGAACAAAAATAAAATTACTTTCAAATAGAGAAATAATTAAAATGTAATAATTTTGAGACATTAAATAAAAGCCTGACAAACAATGATAAGTGAAGATGTAACATTCGGCTATGTATTTTATTTTTTTAAAATTAATTGATATTCACCTTCATTGTGTTCTCAAATAGTAAATATGCAATATTACGACTTGTTAGTTAAGTTAATCTCCTTTTTCTTATTTATTATAAAGATGAAAAAAAATATTAATCATCATTCATTAATGAAGAATTATGAGGGTCAACACTGTTAACTAAGGAATTTGACACATAATTTATATAAAAACTGTTAGGTGAGCTTCTTGGGCATTAAACATGTTTATAACGTGAAATCAGATACTTAAAACGTAAATGTCACATATTTAAGACCCACACATGAGTGATGAGCCTCAAGGTGTTTCTCAGTGCCCCGCTGCGGGGTGAGCTCCAAAACGAGTCTCAAAATGGCCTTTTAAAACGTTGTCGAAAATTATATTTTTAAAACTAAAGACGATTTAAATAATGGAAAATCAAAAGAAAATAGTATCAAGAATGACTGGAAAGGTGGAAACAAGATCAGATCAAATTTAATCATTATGAACAAATTTAAAATCTTTATAGATAGAGTCAATTACTAATTCCCAAATGCAGGGTATATGGAATCCGATACATCAATCAGTTAACAAAAGAATAGAAAAAGATTTGATTAAAGAAAACCTATTCCCCTAAGCAATTAAAGGGCTAATAAGCTTCTAACTCTCCTTTATTTATTAAAATATTAATAATATATTCAGTAAATTAGAATTTGAGTCCCAATATTGAATTCACTTATTTTATTCTTTCTGTTTCCTCTAGGTTAGATAAATAACCTTAAATTCAGGATGCTAATTTTTTTTTTTAGGACTAACCATTTTCCTTGCCAAGTTGTTCGAAAAAAAAAACATTGGTGTGGTGATGAAATAAATATATCCCATCAAAGAATATGGTACAATAAATAGATTCATTTTTTCTTAATTAGAGATTTCGGATTCAAGTTTTCTGCGTATGAAAAAATTCTAGGTTAGAGTGTTACATAGTGCGAATTCAAATTAATCGAGTTTTAATACATATATCAAACACCAAATAAAAATTATTAATAAAATAAAATAAATACATACAGCATACATCAAAAATATTTCAAATTTTTGAATGACCTGTATCCACATGTCAAAACATATAGTAGTAATATATCTATTTTTAGGTATGACATGATATTTATTTTCTCACCAATTAAATTGTGCAACTTGACTATGACAGCCAATCCTTACATTTATATCAATAAGATTTTATTAAATAATTGACTGGCTTTTTAACAAAGACGTCCTTCTAGTTTCATTTTAATAAGAATTAATATTAATTATGTATTATTTAAAGAAGGTTTATTATTCAGTTGATAGATTACATAAGCTTTTGGTACCAAACAATTAGACTGGTCGTGGTTTTGAAGATTTATTTTTTTATAATTTGTAACACACAACTATAGGCATCTATTCCATAAGATATATATATATATATATAATACATCTGTCTTATATTTTCTAAGAGATAAATTGCGTTACTTACAAAGTTATATTTATGATTTTACAAAAGGATGATAGTGGAAAATATGATTTAAAATATGTCTTTGAATCTTTTTTCTGAATGAATATGCATTGCTTCACAAATTCACTTAAGTTGAAATAGAGTGATACTTAGTAATCATTTATTCATTTATGTTGTTTTTAAGTTATACTCTTTAACCAAGTTATTTCATAACAATTATATTGCTTGGTCATCTCAATTTATGTGTTCTTGAATCGCATATAAAACTTTAACTCTATCGTTTATAGGGCAAACATTGACAATTTTGTAATTTATACTAGTTGATAATATAGAGTGATCATCAATTTGATGTAAATGTCATGTGCAGATAAGTATTTCGTTTATGTCCTGATTCTATTTTTTTTTATAACGAGTTACAAAATTCAAATTAATCGGAAAAAGTCCTTACTCCTTATCCAATACTTAACTTAGCGCTAAGCAAACAACCAAAATATCTTATTTGCGTCCAATATTTATCATATGTTTTCATCTCAATTTATCATTTAAAGTGATTTGGACAAAAAGAAAACGAAGTGATTTAGATAAATCTTTTTTGTCGTCAAATCATGATAAAATTAACATTATCAGGATTCAAGTACAAATGTCTCTATACTTTCCTTACTACTAAAAAAAATTCTTAAAAATTGACGACGACCTCAATTTCTTGCTTAATATTAACAAACTCAACTATTTAGAGAAATGGTGGGTTGGTTTACTGTCTCGATTAAAACAAAGGGATGTTCATCGATTTTTAAAATAAAAGATCGACTGATTTCGTAGTTTTTTTCGTTGATTTTTCATAGACATGTATAACAAAATATTGTTGGGTTATGGAGGTTGATTAGGGCGTCATGCGGAAGCTTACAATTTGCAAATCATATGATAATAAATTAGATGACAAAAACTTATACTAAAAATCAAAATATTATTATATCAAAACTAATATAAAGAAAAACATTGAAATTTTAGAGAGAATAAATCTCCCCATAAACAAAAGTCTCTAAACGACTACATTGTGGATGTTCTTGTTCTTGTGTTAGAAGACCTAAAAGGAGAGAATAAACCAAATATGAAAGAATATTATATTTTCCTTTTAGGAAAAGTAAAAACATTTATGGTAATGTTTTGTCTTTTCTTTTAAGGAAAAATAAATCTTAAATTATGGTAAGAAAATCAGGGCAAAACCCTAACAAATATAGCATCTCGGAATCAAACCCAAGTATTTGCTATGACATTGAACAATTCTACCACTGCACCACACATGTTCTTTGATGAAATACTTAATTTCATTGTTTTTTAATGTATACTCCTCAACCCTAGTTTTGCACTTAAAAAGTCGACATGTCCTGCAATTTTCGTATTAAATAAATAAGAAACCGAGGAATCTATTGGATGTCTTATATATAGTTTCCGCGCATTTTTGTGCAAAAAATAATCGACGTCCATCCATTTTTTCAAAAAAATATCATTAAAGAATCTATGTAGTCCGTCGATTTTTTGCAATTTTTTAACAGTATTTAACAACGTTTAAACTTTCCTTTTATCGAGTATGTACTATTTATTTTCGATCTTATTTTAAATTTATAATAATTTGAAATAAACACTAAATACACACAATTATTATTACTACTATTCCATACAAACAAGTAGTGCCAAAAAAATATATCATTGAGGAATCTAGTAATTAATGTCAATCATTCTATTTTATTTTTTTGATACTGATTATAAATAACCAAAAATCAACCCGACAAGTTATTCTCTTCGATTCTTTCTTTTCCAAACATGTAATGAAAAATATGCTTAAGCTATCTAAACAATGAGTAGTCTTGGGGGCCTCCATTGTTGGAAAATATACACAAAGGCGGAACTAGAATTTTGCTAAGTGGTTCAAAATATAAAGAAGTTCAATATTTATTATATATACATAAAAAGTAATTTTAAATATAAATAATAATATTTTTCCGATGAAGGAGATTCAGATGAAACCATTCGATCCTACCTGACTTCACCATTACCTTAGTAGTCCTTTCCTTTGTAGAAATAGATCCAAAGTTTGAATTTTATTAGAGCTGTCAATATGGGCTAGCCCACCCCATCCGGGCTAATCCATACAGGCTTTGACATTTTACGGGTCAGGCCGGGCTAGCCCATTTTTGGTGTGGGTCAGAAAACGGTCGGCCCAGCCCACAAGTACGTGGGCTACAGGCTTGCCGGGCCAGCCCACTTTTTAAAATATTATATATTTTTTATAATTATTAAAATAAATTATAAATTATAATTTAAAAATATTATCATAAATATCGACAAAATAATATTACATGGTGTTAATGTTACTACTTGTTAATCAAATCCACAAATAAAATTATCTTTATAATATTTATTAA
>JAJOOS010013050.1:0-25035 GCA_029582725.1 Solanum chiquidenum
CCAGCTTAAAATAAAATTATTTTTATGTTTCAAGCTTTTATCGACCTTTTTGGTGACGACAAAATAAGAATGAGATAGGAAAAATGGAATCATAATCAAACAAGGTTTTTTTATTCGCTTTTAACGACGTTGTAGAAATTTTTTAGGATAAGCTTTGTACCTTTAAATTAAATAATTACATTTAAGTTTTATTTTCAATTTTTATGAAAAGAAATGAAAAGTCAAAGTCAAATTCATTGAAAATCTAATTGGCTACTAAACTTTCATTTTTGTTTTCTTAGAGTTTTATGTTGTAGGTTTCTAATTTAGAATTATTTTGATAAATAATATTTGAATAATATAAAAAAAAATTAAAAATATATTAACTAATATTTGGAAGGTAATTTAATTATCCTTTGATAATTAAATGATGAAGTTAACAATTTATTTTTCTTAATAAGCAATAAGGTTGGAGTTCTTTTAAAAATAATAAAAAGTTGTTGTCACCAATATAGTTGCAAGGATTCGAACCAGCGACCACACAGTGCTTGGGAGTTACTGGATTGGGCCATATAACTTAATTATATAAAGGGTGTCCGAAGTATTCTATTAAACTATTTTAAGTAGAAATTTATCTATAGAAACCACATAATGTTTCAATGACATACTGTAGTTCAGACCCTTGATGTTGATTTCTTTGATTTTTTCAATTAGTTAAATTTGTTATTTATATAAGTTTTTTTAGGGTTCTGAAAAAGTGAAAAACAATTGATCAGAGAAAAATCTAGTTCATGTGAATTCCAAGCTGATCTCATCTTAAGGATATCAAAATGAAAATATAAAAAAATTTGCATCCGCGTATAGTAAATTTGAATGTCAGACAAATCATTAAATGTTGATGAACGGAGATCCAATATAGAACAACCATGAATGCTCATTGTAAGTCACCATGTCTTGTGTGTGAAAAACGTCATTGTTGTAAGTTTATGGGCAAAGATATGGTTAATCTTGAAGCTTCACTAATCGAAGGTGATATTCTAGCTTCAATTTTCTTTTGCAAATTTGGTAAAGTACAACTGATTATATTAATCATTAATTAATAGAATTATTTTGTTTTGCGAATTCAGTAATTTTTATTATATTGTTAGAGCCTACTCATTCCTTTTTTTTAAAATTAAGTTTTTGATATATCTCATTATTTATCATTTCATAGATCATGAAGTAAGAATTTTTTCTTTTTATTCGTTTCAATTTTCCTAGGCACCCCAAAAAGTATATATATCAATTATCACAAACTGATATAAAATTTGTACATAATGAAATAATTCTTGCTAAAAAAGTTTCTAACAAATTTTTGTATTAGAAAGTTTTTATCTCTCTATTTTTTGTTAGATATTCGCGTTCAATACGCAGTTGCCCAATCACGTCAAATTCATGTTGGGTGGGTTCACTAAGGGGGTGAAATGGACCTACAAGAAGTTTTTCTTCCCCATCACTCAAAGTCCAAGACCTTTGTTAATGGTGGAAGAATATTTGAATATCCTTTACATCGGTTGCGATTATGTCTTAATCATGTGTCAATTCATGTTTCATCAATTTGGTACCAATCATTTTAGTTTTTATAACGACCTGCATCGTCGTTAATTAAAAAGGGCCAATTTTCTTGAGCAGCTGGTCCCTATTGTCAAGCCATAGTAGGGGATGCCGCTACAGGGTGGAGCTCCAGCAGGATGGGAGCGCCAGAGCGGGTTGGACGGGGGGCAAAACTTAATGACGTGAAGGCTTATTTTCTCCTTTTTCCCAAAGTGTCAAAAAGAGGTGATGATCACCTCAGAAACCCTCAAAATGCTGCTCTAGGCTTCAAAAGCAAGGAAAAATAGATTTCTATCGCAAGGTTGATGACAACTCGTGGATTCCCAACCAACATCCACCGTCTCATTGTACAGAAGCCATGATTGGAGCTACAATCCCTGTGTAGCTGCTTGGCACCTCGATAGGCTAGATTTACTCAATCGAATAGTCATAAATTCATTCTCACTGCATAATATAATGCTAATTGATGGTAGAATTCATATGTAGGCCTTCGGGCATGGAAAAAGGGATGGTTGGACATGATGATATGTACCATGGGGAAAAGCCTTGTCCTCTAGGTTATGGGTTAGATGATTGTTTGACTTTTCTTTTTGTGTTATATATGCTTGTTCATGGATCTATTGTACGCGTGCATGTATGGGAATAGAGAAACATGAACCAAACCTAATGAAATAACTAAGTGTGGAAAATTACATGCCATGAACCAGTTATTTGATTGTGTGACTATGTGACTGTTAAATATGGCTGTGATTATGGTTGTGGTTGTGCTGGATGGATCAGGTGTCACGTTCTGACACATATATTAGATCAAGTGTCAAGTTCCGATACATATATTGGATCGGGTGTCACATTTTTACACACATATTTGACCGGTGTCACATTTTGACACATATATATGGGATCGAGTGTCACGTTCTGACACACTAACAATTTGGGTGTGAGTTCCAGGAGAGAACCATTTGTGATTACTACTTTCATATCTACCTGCTAGGGATATTGGGGATTTGTATGTTGTACCCTAAAGGATATGTGAATTATGCATCTTGTATGCGTGTGTCTACTAGATTGTAATTAAATGACTTATATCTAGTTTATTAGAATTGGTTGCAAATGAGCGGACCCATCGGTATGTGGGTTGGAAACTGGAGACTGAGGGTCCAAGTGTTATTGTAGGCTAGGGTTAGAAGGGCTGTCCGTGTTCTTAAATAATGAGAAATGAGGTAGTGTTCATGATCCAAAAAGTTGTTAGATCCTACCTTGGGAAGGAGATTCGTATTCGAAATGGTTAGCGAGTCTTGATAGAGTATACCATGTGGTCGAGTGGTGAAAAATTATGCAGAAGAAGCGAAGGCATGTCGTGAGTTGTTGGCCGGGTTGGTAGTGGTGGTAGTCGGGAACTCTTCAATGAGATGGAAGGGTTAAGCGATGAACTAAAATAGAGCGAGATGTGTGATAGACTAGGGGGTTAGAGTAAAGTGTGCTACTATGTTTAAGGTATACGAGAATTGTAAAGGTAGGAGGATAAAAGTTGAAGGGTTTACTTTCCTATTGCATGTTTCTAGCTGGTTGATTTCTTTATATTATGCGGTGGATATCGTGTTGACCGATGATACCTAGCAATACATGTGGTTTGTACTGATACTACTCTTGCTATGCCTTTGGGCATAGTTTGGTTGCAGGGTCAGTGATATTTCATAGGTGAAGATGTAACGATATTTTCCCGTCATTATGGAAAAGCCAATGGGGAAGGAATTTGGGCCATAAAACTTCTGAGTAGTAACTTGGAAATTTCTAGCCTAGGCTAGACTTGGATAAAATCTAAGTTAGGGGAGGTGTAGGGAAATCCGGTAATGGATGAGGGATTTAATTACGAATTGAATCACGTGAGTATATAGCTAAGATGCTAAGGAGAATGCAACTTTACAAAATTAAATTCGGACAAGTAGAACTCCCGAAACTTATCATGGCGTGAAAGGGTAGTTTTATAATATCCCAGTTTGAAGGTTTGTCGTGAAATGGGAACTTGGAACTCAAATTACGAGGTTCTGTCACTCTGCAAGCCGCTGGGGTGGGAATATTCCACCAAGGCGGGGCCGCTGTGGTGAGATGGGGCCGCCGTGGCGGGCCAATCGCGACTAAAGTCGGAGAAAAAACCCCAATTTCGTTATTTTCTGCAAAACATTGTTCTTAAGATCCAAGGGATGACCCAGGGCGGTTTCTTGAAAGATTTTGACAACTTCTAGTGATAAAGGTAAGGAAATTACTCGCCTAATCCGTATTTCAATTCCTAGAACATAGAATCTTGGATAATTATAGTTTGGGAAGGTTTTGGCCCTGAAGTTATTGGTGGCAAAAGCCCTAGTTGAACATTAGGATCATAGGTTGGTAGGTTTGTTATAATCCATGTAAATTAGACCATATTTATTGATCCTTACATTAATTACTTATTTATAAACCAAGAACAAGCTAAAAGACTTCGGAAAGGGAAGACTGAAGTGTCTTAGGAGTATTCAGGCTTGGTTTCGAGGTAGGTGATGGTTTGATTTCCTGTTGTGTGATTTATTCTGGTTAATTGCTTCATTGTATGCGTGCATGTATGTGAATAGGGAAATGTGAATCAAATCTAATGAAATTATTATGTGTGAACAATACATGCCATGAACCTATTACTTGATTGTATGACTATGAGTACTGTTCATTATGGGTGTAATTGTGAGTGTGGTTATGCTGACTGGATCAGGTGTCACGTTTCGACACATATATTTTATTGGGTGTCATGTTCCAATACAAATATTGCTCCAGGTGTCATGTTCCGTTACATGTATATTGGATCGGGCGTAACGTTCCAACACACAAACCGTTTGGGTGTGGGTTCCATAAGAGAACCACTTGTGATTGTTACATTTATATTTGTCTATCATGGCTACTGGGAAATTATACGTTGCTCCTGAAATGATGATTGAATTGTGCATTTCGTATATGTGTGTTTACTCTGTTGTAATTACTTGTTTATATTACGCTATTGGAATAGCTGCGTGATCCTACCAGTACACTCTGGTTTTGTGTACTAATACTACACTTGCTCTTTGTTTGTTCAGTACATGGCATCTTTAGGTGGCTATTGACAGACCTAAGTTAGGATATCTTTGACCTAGATCGGATTTAAGGGTGAACTAGTTCTTTCAGGCTTCTATGGATCCTTCGTTAGTTTATTCAAACATTTTTGTACATAGACTACGTGTTTAAACTTTTACTTATGTTTAGTTCCCGGGGTTGCACCAGCTCATTCAAAGACTTGTTGATTATTAGTGTTTTCGTACAATGACTCTCAGTTCTAGGGGTTGAATATCTGCAATAATTGTTTGGTACACCTTCGGAGTTTATGGGAACTCCGTATTTATTTAGTCATTTAAACCTTCTTCCATATCTTTAAATGCTTTAGCTTCTTATAAATGTTTAGTCGGGGTATAATAATGGTTCTCCCACCGGAGGGTTAGTGTGGGTGCCAATCACAGTGGTCTGGGTCATGATAAAGTTGGTATCAGAGCCCTAGGTTCGTTGATCTCATTGTACCAAAATGAGTGTAGTAGAGTCTTGCGGAATGGTATAGAGACGTCTGTATTTTTCTTCGATAGGCTACAGGACTTTAGGAAATCTCTTTGTCTTCTTCTTCTTTCGTGCTATGACTTGATTCCAATTGGTATCTAGTGATCCAAATTGGTATCTAGTCTCTTTTACTCTTCTGTCCACAGATGGTTAACACGCGATACAATAACGTTAGGCCCGTAGCTCCCATCAATGATCCAACAGAGGAGTCCGTAGCTAGAGGTCATGGTTGAGGGAGGGGTAGGGGAAGATGAAGGGGCAGAGTCCGAGGAAGAGTGCCCCCCACCTGGGGTGGAGCCTAACTAAGAATGTTCCTAGGGAAGAGGCCCCTCCTGCACCTCAAGAAGAGGTAGAAGGGAATGTGGAGATCGAAGACGAGGAGGATGTTGGACCAAATGAGGATTCATAGGCTGGGAATACCGACATTCCTCCTTTAGACCTAGTGTTAGCTCAACAAATCATGACTTTTCTAAAGGGATTTGTCAGCTCCAGAGTCGTTCCCACAGTACAAGCTGCTCAACCTCCGATCAACAGCCCCATTACTGCTACTATTACCAGGGTGGATGGAGCATTAGGAACTGATGCCTTCTTTCATCCTCTATTGGGTCCTGTGATGATTGGTAGTGATTATGAGTTGTTGACTAAGTTTTTTAAGCTGAAGCCACTTGTGTTCCATGGTTCTGAGAGTGAGGATGCCTATGAGTTCATTGTGGATTGCTATGAGAGGCTTCACAAGTTAGGCATTATACACTAGCATGGAGTAGAATTCATGACCTTTCAGCTTCAAGGTTAGGCTAAGCAGTGGTGGAGGGCCTATGTGGAATGCAGATCGCCAGTCTTGCCCCAACTAACTTGGACCCAGTTCCATGCCCTGTTCTTGGAGAAGTATGTTCCCCAAACTTAGAGGGATCTTAAGAAGGATGAGTTTATGGCTTTAGATCAGGGTGGTATGACTGTAGCTGCGTATGAGGTGAAGTTCTATGCCTTTTCGAGATATGCTACCCAGTTGGTGACTACAGAGGAGGAGAGGATTCGTTATTCATCAATGGATTGAACCACGAGTTGCAGGTATTGTCTGTTCACATGACCTCTGCAGGTAAAAGTTTTAATCAAGTGACAGACTTTGTGAAGAAAGTGGATGGAGTTCGACGTGATGGGTAGACCAATGCTTTGGCCGATGATTGTAGCCCGGCTAATTCAGTCAGCCCTATTCGCTTCTACAAGTGGTTACTTGGGAACTCCAAAGAAAAATTATATTCAGGATAGTTAGGGATCTGCACCTACGTCAAGCAGCAGTCCATCTTTTGACCGCAGTTATTACAAATATGGAGAACCTGGGCATATCAAGAGATATTGTCCCCATCCGTGCAGTGGGCCACAGTAGTAATGGCAGAGGGTATCCACAAGGTGGGCGAGGAGGAAATCAGTAGGGTCGTGGAGGCTGGGTAAATGGTAATGCAGGTGGAGGAGCAATGCAGCTAGGTAAGGAGGTTGCTTGTCAAGATGACAAGGCTTAGTTTTATACCTTTTTCAGGCAAGACCTAGATGAGGTGTCTGATGCGGTGATCACATGTAGTATTATTGTCTGTGAGCAGATGGCTACTATTTTGTTTGATCAGGGTTCAAAATTTTCATACGTTTCAGTTCAGTTTCCTTTGGATTTGATGCGGTATGTGATGTGCTTGATGCCCCCATCCATGTTACGACCCCAGTTGGAGAGTCTGTCATGGTCACCCAGGTGTCTCGTGCTTGTCCTATTTTGTTTATGGGTTTTCAGACTTGGGCTGACTTGGTTATTCTGGATATGACTGACTTTGATATAATCTTAGGCATGACTTGGTTGTCTCCTTATTATTATGTGCTTAATTGTAATTCTAAGTCTGTGACTCTAGAGATCCCGAGTAAGGAAATGTTAGAGTGGGAAGGGGTGTAAAATCCTAAGCCATCTAAGTTCATATCTTTCGTTCGGGCTGGGAAACTGGTGGGGCAGGCGTGTATACCATATTTGGATCTTATATGGGATGTTGATGCTGAGTCTCCCTTTATTGAGTCTATTTCTGTAGTGTATGAATTCAAGGAAGTGGTTCCTACCAATTTTCTTGGTATGCCTCTGGATAGGGATATAGATTTTTTCATTGACTTAGAATTGGGCACTCGCCCTATCTCCATTCCTCCTTATCGCATGGTTTTGGCAGAATTGATAGAGCATAAAATCTAGGAGCTTCTTGATAAAGGTTTCATCCGCCCTAGTGGTTCCCTGTGGGGTTCCCCTGTCTTGCTTGTTAAGAAGAATGATGGTAGTATGAGGATGTGCATAGACTACCGACAGTTGAATAGGGTCACCATTCGAAATAAGTATATGTTGCCTCTGATAGATGATCTATTTGACCAGTTATAGGGTGCACCGATTTTCTCCAAGATTGACCTAAGGTTTGGTTACCATCAGTTAAATATTAGGCTTGAGGATGTACCCAAAACGACATTCAAGACCCGCTATGAACACTATGAGTTCTTAGTGATATCATTTGGGTTGCCCAAAAATACCCCTGCAGACTTCACGAGTTCGATGAATGGTGTGTTTAAACCATTCTAGGATTCTTTTGTTATCGTCTTTATTGATGACATCTTTGTTTATTCGAAGAGTAAGGAAGAGCATGTTGACCATTTTCGTATCATTTTGTGTGTCCTTGGAAAACAGAAGTTGTATGCAAAATTTTCCAAGTGTGAGTTCTAGCTGACTTCAATTTCCCTCTTGGGGAATGTGGTTTCGAAAGAAAGTGTAATGGTAGATCCCCAAAAGATTGAAGTAGTCAAGACTTGGGTCCGACCTAGCTTTGTGTCTGAAGTTAGGAGTTTCGTGGGACTCACCAACTACTATCATCGGTTTGTGAAAACAATTGCTTCTATCGCCACACATTTGACAAGGCTGACTAAAAATGAGGTTCCTTTTGAGTGGACTGACAAATGTGAAGAGAGCTTCCAGAAAGTTAAGACTCTTCCGACTACAACACCTATTGGGACACTGCTGGGGTAAGGTAAGGATTTCATTGTTTATTGTGATGCTTCACATTTAGGCTTGGGTGATGTGTTGATGCAGGAAAGAAATGTCATAGCTTATGCATCGCGACAGTTGAAGGTGCATGAGAGAAATTACCCGACACATGATTCGGAGTTTGCAGCGGTAGTGTTTGCTCTCAAGATCTGGCGGCATTATCTTTATGGTGTCAAGTGTGAGGTGTTTACTATTCATCATAGTCTACAACATGTATTCACTCAAAAGGACCTGAATTTGAGGTAGAGAAAGTGGATGGAGTTACTCAAGGATTATGATGTTACCATCCAATATCATCCGGGTAAAGCTAATGTGGTGGCAGACACACAAAGCTGGAAAACGGTAAGTATGGGCAGTTTATCTTGCTTGAGTGTCTCCAAGAGACCCTTGGCCAAGAAGATTCAGACCTTGGAGTCTAAGTTCATGCAGCTGGGCATCTCAGAGAAAGGTGGGGTGTTAGCTAGCATTGAGATTAGACCCACATTCATTGAGGAGATCAAGGCCAAGCAGTTTAAGGATGATAGTTTGAATGATCTCACAAAGAAGACAGTGTCTGGTAAGGCACAAGATGTGGTTCTTGATGCGGGAGGTGTGCTCAGTTTTAAGGGAATAATTTGTGTTCCCCCAGTGGATGACTTGATTCAGAAGTTATTGACAGAATCCCATGATTCGTGGTATTCCATTCATCCGGTGTGACCAAGATGTACCGAGATTTGGAAGGACTTTCCTGACATGAAAAAAGACATAGCTGAGTTTGTGGCTAATTGCCAAAACTGTCAGCAAGTAAAGTATGAGCACCAAAGGCCTGCAACTTTGCTTCATCGAATGCCGATTCCATAATGGAAGTGGGAAAGGATAGCTATGGATTTCATAGTTGGTCTTCCCATGACCTTGGGAAAGTTTGACTCCATTTGGGTGGTGGTTGACAAACTGACTAAGTAAGCCTAATTCATTTCGGTTATAGTAGACTATAATGCTCAGCTGTTGGCCAAGGTTTATGTGAAAGAGATAGTGAGGCTGCATGGGGTGCCCCTTTCCATCATCTCGTACCGCGGTACGCAATTCACATCCCAGTTTTGGGGAAAATGGCATGAGGAGTTGGGCAGTCAACTCAGTTTTAGCACAACTTTCCACCCACAGATGGACGGGCAGTCAGAGAGAACTATTGAAGTGTTAGAGGACATGTTGAGGGCATGTGTGATTGAATTTGGATGGTATTGGGATAAGTTCCTACCCTTGTGTGAGTTCTCCTATAATAAAAGTTACCACTCCAGCATTGACATGGCAGCGTTTGAGGCACTTTATGGGAGGGGATGTAGATCACCCATAGGGTGGTTTGAGGCTAGAGATGTGAAATCTTTGGGGATTGATTTGGTGAAAGATGTTCAAGATACGGTAAGGAGCATCCAAGCTAAGCTTCTAGCAGCCCAGAGTCGACAGAAAAAGAATACAGACCGCAAGGTAAGGAACATGGCATTCCAGGCTGGTGAGCAAGTACTCCTTAAAATATCACCCATAAAGAGGGTGATGAGTACGACAAAAATGGAAAGCTTAGTCCTCGATACATCGGGCCATTTGAAATTCTTGACTGTGTAGGGCTAGTGGCTTATAGGTTGGCTTTATCACCTAGCCTATCTGGAGTCCATCCAGTGTTCCATGTGTCCATATTAAAGAAATATCACGGGGACGAAGATTACATCATAAAGTGACACTCAATTTTATTAGACAAAGACCTTTAGTTTAAGGAGGAACCAGTTGCAATTCTTGATCGCGACGTCCAAAACTTGAGGAATAAGGAAAAAAAGTCCTTGAAAATTCAATGGAAGCATCGTTCGGTCGAGGAAGATACTTCGGAAACCGAAAAGGATATGTGAGACAAGTATCCCAGTTATTCAATGATTTAGGTATACTCTTGGCATAGCTCATTTCTCCTAGTTTGTCACTCGGGGATGAGTGATGGGTAAATTGGTATCTATTGTAATGACATGTTCTCGTCGTTACGGAAAAGCCAATGGGGAAGGAATTTGGGCCAGAAAACTTTGGAGTAGCAACTTGGAAATTTCTAGCCTATGACAAACTTGGATGAAATATGAGTCAGGTGAGGTCTAGGGCAATCCGGTAATGGATGAGGGATTTAATTATGAATTTTATCAAGTGAGTGGATAGCTAAGACATTAAGGAGCATGTACAACTTTATAGAATTGAATTCGGGCAAGTAAAACTCCTGCAATTGATCTTTGCGTGAAAGGGAAGATTTAGAACGTCTCGGTTTGAAGGTGTGTTGTGAAATGGGAGCTTGGAACTCAAATTCTGAGGTTATGTCTCTGTGCAAGTTGCAGGGGTGGGATTAATGCCACCACGGCGGGGACGCTATGGCGGGATGGGGCCCGCTGTGGTGGGCCAGTCGCGACTTAAGTTAGGGAAAAAGTCCAATTTTGTTATTTTCTGCAAAACTTTGTTCTTAAGAGGTAAGGGATGACCCATGGCAGTTTCTTGATAGATTTCCACGTCTTCTAGTACTAAAGGTAAGGAAATTACTCCCTGAATCCGTAATTTGATTCCTAGAACTTGGATCTTGGGTAATTATCGTAGGGGGAGGGTTTTGGCATGAATTTAATTGTGGGTAAAGCCCTAGTTGAACATTAAGATGATGGGTTTGGTCTTGGTTTAATTAGACCTTCTTTATTGATCATTCCGTTAATTACTTATTTATAGACCAAGAACAAGCTAAAAGACTTAGGAAAGGGAAGGCTCAAGTGTATTAGGAGTATTCCTGCTTGGTTTCGAGGTAGGTGATAGTTTGATTTATTGTTGTGTGATATATGTCGGTTAATTGCTTCATTGTATGTGTGCATGTATGTGAATAGGGAAATGTGAATCAAATCTAATGAAATGATTTTATGTGAACAATACATGCCATAAACCTATTACCTGATTGTATGACTATGAGTACTGTTCATTATGGATGTGATTATGAATGTGGTTGTGGTGACTGGATCAGGTGTCCCGTTCCGACACATATATTTGACCAGGAGTCACGTTATGACACCTGTACATTGGATCGGGTGTCACGTTCCGACAAACTAACCGTTTGGGTGTGAGTTCCATGAGAGAACCACTTGTGAGTGTTACATTTATATTTGCTTGTCATGGCTATTGGGAAATTGAACGTTGCTCCTGAAATGATGATTGAATTGCGTGTTCCGAATATATGTATTTTTAATATTGTGATGAGTTGTTCATATTACGCTACTGAGTAGCCCCGTGATCCTACCAGTACACTGTGATTTCATGTACTGATACTGCACTTGCTCTTTGTTTGTTGAGTACAGGGCATCTTCAGGCGGCTATTGACAGACCTCAGTTAGGAGATCTTTGACCGAGACCTGATTCAAGGGTGAGCCAGTTCTTTCAGGCTACCATGGATTAGGTATACGAGAATGGTAAAGGAGGAAGACAAAAGTTGAGGGGTGTACTTTCCTATTGCATGTTTCCTGCTAGTTGATTTCTTTATATTATGCAGTGGGCATCAGGTTAATCAATGATGACTACGAGTACATGTGGTTTGTACTGATACTACTCTTGCTATGCCTTTGGGCATAGTTTGGTTGTAGGGTCAGTGATGTTTCATAGGTGAAGACGAAGACAATCTCCAACAACTTCTACTCTTCTTTCCCTGTGGTGGAAGTTGTGTCATTAGTTACTGTATTTTATTTTCTGTAATCTTAGAAGCTCTTGTACCTGTTTAGACTAGATCTCTCGGGAGTAATTTATTTTTCAATCTAATTGGATTTTTAAAACTCCTTATTATGTAAAACTGATGAATTTCCTTATCTCCAGTTTTTCTTAATCTTCTGCATGTTTTAAACATTCGGGAATTAAGGGTTCTCCTACTTAGATGTTAGAGTAGGTGCCCGCACGGCCCGGTGAGTTGGGTTCTGACAGTTTTTCATCAATTGTTTGTTTATTAGTTTTTCTGTGATGTTGATTTTCCATTTGCAAGTTATCTAAAAATAAATAAATAAAATTGCTATATATTTTTTTAAAATTATATATTTTTGTTTACTTCTAATTGAATTATTATTGGAATCCCTTAAGAAGGCAACAAAAATGATATATCTAATATAATTTCATATGTTAAGCCTGAAAAAGGTAAAATGCAGTAGAACCTTTATGGGTAGATAACTTATTTTCGATAAATCATCTCCAATGTTAAATTGGTCCAATAATGTTTTTATCTAAGGAGGAATTGAGCCCCATCACTAGGCTCAAACCCTTTAGTCAAGTTATTATGACACAACCCATTTTAAAAATTTACATTTTTAGAGATCTATTTTCAAGTAAAAAAATATACAATTCTCCATTATAAACTTTTAACAAGAAGTTGTGTTTAGGAAACAAAATTTTACTATCAAGTGATTTGGAAAATCGTTATTCCTCTTATGGATAATTACACATTTAATTCCTCAGTATCGAATTGCGTCTACCATGGCCAAGACCTTAAGTCGTAGCTGCATGTATACACATATGACATATGTTTGAATATACACAAACAATAGTGCATACATATTTACATATACACATTTCGTGATAAATTGAACTTATAGAGATAGTCTGTGTATATAATATTAAAATTATTAATTATTTAATTACTTTTTCAACTTATTATGAGTATAAAAAATCTTTCATGACATTAATTATATTTTTTGATTGAAGTATTTCCTTTTTTTTGGACTTTGATATTAACAGGAACAAATGACAAGTGTGATCTACGATTGTTATGATAATGATGGTTGTTGGTGATGTTTGTAAATAGTGGCTAGTGGTAATAACAAGTTGTTATAGTGATTAACAACAATGGTATGGTTGAGGATAACAGTTGTAAACAATATCAAATAGGGTTTCCCAACGATATTAAGCCATAGTTAAGGGTTCTTTGGACAACAAATTATCATTAAAATGAGGAATAGGGACAAAAATAAAATACCACCCATTTGTGAGATAAAAATTAAAGACCACCTAAAACAGGATAGTCCATGCAAACAATTAAGGACTTTATTACACATAATATTCATTCATACATATTCGGGTTCTTGTAGAATAAAAAAGCCAACACGTGGATACATTTCTATGAAGGAAAATGTTTTCTTGGAAAATAAGTTTGTTTCTAACTTATTTTCTCATGTTTAGTT
Organism: Solanum chiquidenum; assembly: GCA_029582725.1. Classification (NCBI taxonomy): domain Eukaryota; kingdom Viridiplantae; phylum Streptophyta; class Magnoliopsida; order Solanales; family Solanaceae; genus Solanum; species Solanum chiquidenum. The sequence continues at coordinate 13,423 of JAJOOS010013050.1, forward strand.
GGTGATTTGAAAAATATTATTTAATATTTGGTTGGTGAATGAAAATCATTGTCTAGGAAATATTTTTTATATTTGGCTAGAATGTACAAAATACCTTTTCTAGAAAATAGTTTGTGACCCGAAAGCAAACCTCGATAACCAATCATGGACCCGACCCCAATACTCGAACCGAATACAACCCCGATGAAAAATTTAGGATCCGACCCCAACACCCAATTCGGGATCTGACCTCGACTCTCGACTCAAGACTCGATAGTCAAAATGGGACCCGACTTCGACCCTAACAAAACAATCTGGGATAAATGTCGAGATTCAACCCAATCCTTGATCCCGACTCACGTTCCAAACCCGACACTTGAACGGGGACCGGACTCCAATCCTGACATTTAAACTAGAACACGACCCTGATGACTAAACAAGGATCCACCCTCGAATCTATACCCATGACCCGACTTCCAAATTGGAACATGATCCAAACTATTTACCTTAGACCCGACTTTAAAACATAGATCCGACCTTGATACCTTATTTAGGACCCGAATTTCAAATTAAAATACGACCCCAATGATCGATTTGAGATCTAAACCCAATTTCTAAATCTGGACGCAACTTTTGAACCTAGACTTGACCCTAACACCAAACCTGAGATCCGACCCCGACTTCAACTCCTGCCAGGACCCCAACTTGACTCTTGACCAATGACTCAAATTTCAGACCAAGTGCAAACCCCAACACCCAACCTCAACCCTGACACCCTAATCTAGACATGACTTTGACAATCGATTGGGATCCAACACCATACTTGACTCGTGACCAAAATTCTAACTCCCTAACCTGGAATCGACAACCAAGCCTAATCCCTGACATCTAATCATGACCTAACATACAAAGCAATACCTAACTATGATACCTGATGCGAGACCCGACTTTTGAAGTGGCACCTAATCTCAACATCTGACCTAAGACCTGATCCCAACCCTCGATTCCTAAATCCTAACTATTGACCTAGGAATCGACTTACAAACTAAGAGTTTACCCCAACTCCGTGCCCGAGATCCAACTTTTGAATTAGGACCCGACCTCCATTCTTGAACCTGATGAATGATCCAGGATCTGGCCCAATATATGACTTCCAAAGTGAGAACTGACCCAAACAGCCAATTTGGGACCCAACTCCTGAACCAAGACTTAACATGAACACCATTCATGACATGAACCTAACACCTGACCTAGGACTGGATTTCTGAACTGAGATTTGATCTCAATACTCAACCCCGATAATTGATTGGGGAATCGAAACTAACACCTGACCTAGGACCGCACCTTGATTCTCGACTCGTAACCCAACTCATACATCTAAGTTGGAAGACCACTTGGACACCTGACTCAGGATTTGACCATGAATGCTTACCTAGAACTCGACACCAAATCGAGATTCTACCCCAAGCTGATTTGGGACCCGAGAATTGGGTTTCGAATTAAGTTCAAGAGTCTGGTCCCAAATTAAGAATCAGGAGTCAAATTCCGAATTAGTATCAAAAACTAAAACCCGACACTTGAGTTAGGAGGGAAAGTTGAGGTGTGAGATTGAAAAAGAATTCTGGAAATGTTTTCCTTATTGTTTTTGGAGGTAAGTCATTTTCCTTAAATTTAAGGAAAATAAGTTGATTAGGAAATCGTTTTCCAAAACATTTAAGCAAACCAAACATGAGTAAATTGGAAAATATTTATTTGATAAATGTTTTCCTTCATACCAAACACACCCTTAATGATTAAAATATAAATAAATTTAAAATTAAAATTTTCATTAAGTGTAAATAAATGAGGGCTGAGTAATATCGTGTGTCTAACCTACAAATTTAGTTATGCAGATATGAAAGGAAAAGTAATATATTTTACACATAGGTGCACATGAATGTCTTCTATTTTCATAGTATTAGGAGTTTTAAATAAATAATATTAGAAATCTTACATTATCTTTTTTACATTTTTATCTAATAAAATAATTAACAATTTGAACATCTAATGAATTATTTTAATGACTTTTTGTGAGTTTGTTCAACATTTTAGATTTTCTTTATTTAGATATTTTGTTTTTCCGTTGCCTTTTGTTTTGTATAGTATGCTATATATTATCTCAATTAAGTTTAAGTATGTTGTATTATTAAGTTAATTTATCTTTACAAAAATTTAAATGAAAAAAAATGAATAAAAAAGTAAATATAGTGAAAAGATGTAAAAAGACAATATTAGACACCATCTTATTAGGTTTTATCGATACATTATGGAGTAATTAGAAAATTTTAGTCTAAATGTTTTCAAAACCAGCGGGCAAAATTCCCTCGACATTTCCCCTCTTTTTCCCGAGGGTTGAATTACCTCTCCCCAACTCACGAAATATGAGGGCTTAACTGAATCAATTCCCTCTTTTCATCTTGTTCTGTATAAAAATAAGTTGTCGAATTACTATAAAGGTTAGAAATTTGTAATTCTCTTTTTTATTTCTCATACAGTTCGTACCCAAAAAATTTGCGATATGTTTGTCAATCTGTGATGCATAAAACTATGAAATTGATTGATCTAGAAGACAAAATCTCGAGGAAGATGAATATACTAAGACGGGAAATTAAATCTGAGGAGAATAGCTGAGAGAATTCTAATCATAAAGAAAGAAAGAGAATTGTTATTTCATTAAGTATGAATTCTTAATTCTCATACAACATGAATATATGCTATGACTAAAATGAATCTACGGACTATTGTTGCAACTAACTTTAGTGTAGCAACTAACTAACTTCCCTATAGCTCCTAACGAACTAACAAATTCTTCCAGCTCCTCATTTCTTAACAACTTTTTCCACCTCAGCTAATCAATTATTTAATTACCATTTACTTGCAACAATACCCCCAACTGAAGAGAACCCTTGACCTCAGGGATACCAATTCATTTGACTAAGACCTGTCTAACATCTTTGTTGCCCCTTTTCACTTATCTCCTTTCCAATACAGTCTCAGGAGAATGGCAATAAGGACTCGATAAGTGAAATACCGGAGGATGTATAATCACCAATGGTAACTCATGACTCCTCTTAAGATGAGACACATGGAATGTATGATGAATTAGTACATCTGCAGGAATTAAGTGCCTATAGGCCACAATATCAATCATAGAATCAATAGGCAGACCACATCTTAGGACAATTGGAACAAAATATCGCAAGTAAGTCTCCAATGTTCTATTCAACACCTCTGTTTGTCCATCCATTTTGGGATGGTAGTATATCTTTGAAGTTGGACCCTTTGTAGAGTAAATGGTTCTCGTCAAAATGAACTCATGAAAACAGGATCTCTATCAGTGGTCAGAGTTATTGGCATTCCATGCAACTTAAATACATTGTTGAGGAAGCTTTGAGCAGCAGACTGAGCCTGTTTTATGTTGATGAAGTGTCCATAATTACTAATTTTATCTGCTACCACCAAAATAACTTCTTTTCCATTAGAATTAAGCAGTCCTTCGATAAAATCAACGCATATATTTGTCCAAACACTCTCAGGGACAGGTAATGGTTGTAATAAATTAGGTGAAGCATCAACATCATACTTATGCATCTGACAGACAACACATGTGTTAATGAAGTCCCTAGTGTCTTGAGTGAGGACCTTCCAATAAAATAGTGATTGTATTCTCCTGATAATGGAATCCATTCCCTATGTTCCGCTCTTGACAGAAACACATCTTTTATAACTTTAAGATAGTTCTTCTCAAGCAAAGGTCAGACCCTGGACAAGTCTGCCCTTCCATCTCAACTACTCGTTACACCAAATATAAGACTTGGAAGGTTTCACTAGCAATATGGAAATTATCTGATGTAAATCAGGATCAGACATCCATGTTTCCTTAATTTGTAGGAACAAAGTATTATTGGGAGTAAGGTAATAGCCAACAACTCAACATTGGGCTTCCTAGATAAGGCATAACAACCTTTTTTTTGGACCCTTTTTGTACTCAATAGAGAAGTCAAAAGCCATTAACTTTGAGGTTTCAACGATCTGAAACTTCTTTATGAATATTCTATTCTAACAAATGTTTCAATGCCTTCATATATGTCTTGAATACAAAATGTCTGCCTAGAAAATAATACGACTGTTTGGTCACTACGGCAAAAAAGTTCAAATAATTCTCTCTCATATACAGACATATCCTGGTGTCTTGGAACCAAGGACCTTCTATATAAGAAATAGGATGGTCTTTTTGCATTAATATTGCTCCAATATCCTTCCCATTGACATTTGTTTAAACTAAGAAAGGTTGGGAGTAGTCTTGAATTGCTACGACACAAGCTGATATCAGGGCTTGCTTTAAGGTGTTGAATGTTGCAGTAGACTCATCAATCAATACAAAGCCTTCCTTTTTTTAGCAAATCGTGCAATGGTCTGCAAATGGAACCAAAGCCCTGTGCCAATCATAAAATCCGTCTATGTTTTTTGATGTTGTTAGGCATAGGCCATTCCTTGACAACCACAGTTTTCTTTGGATCATTGAAACTCAATAAAATGCCCCAAATACTCTACCTTAGCTACACCAAATGCACATTTCGACATTTTAGCATACAATTGAAATTGTTTCATCAAAGCAAACACAACTTCCACATGAGCAAGATGGGAAGCCATATTCCTATTGCAAATCAGTATTTCATTAAAGAATACCAAAATTGACTTCCTCAAAAGAGGTTTGAACACAACATTCTTCAGACTTTGGAAGGATGATGTAGCATTGTTTAATATAAAAGGCATGACTTAAAATTCATAGTGATCGACCTTCATGAGTTTTTAAGGAAGTTTTATGAGAATCACCTTCAGACATTCTCAATTGGTGGTATCTTTCCCTCAAGTCATGCTTGGAGTACACTGGAGCACCCCAACCCCCAATTCATCTAAGAGATCCTCTACTATAGGAATTAAAAATTTATCTTTAATGGTCAATTGGTTGAGGTCTCTACAATCAATATAAAGCCTTAAAGTCATATCCTTGTTTTCCACTAAAACCATATGTGATGCACAAGGACTAATATTATGTTGTATCACACCTTGAATCCAATATTTCCTGTACAAATTTCTAAAAAAAATGTATTTTTTAATTTCAGGATATTTGTAGGGATCACTAACAAGATTAGATGCTTCCTTAAGAAGAATTATGTGATCAAATGACAACCTATGTAGTTGTAAAGAAGTAGGTAATTGAAAGACCCAACAATATTGCTCTATTTGTCTAGACAAGGGTGTTGGAATCTCTATACCTTGAGTAACTTGTACAACATTGCACTGTCCTTGAATTGATGTCTCTTGCATAAAAGTCATCATGAAGAATTATGCACATCACCCTTTTATCTTATTTGGTGATTGGGCTTACTTTCCTTAAGTTGAGTTCTAGCACCTCTTAGGACATGTTTCATTCACGATACACAAATTCAACAGATTACTTTTTAAAATCAAACAAGATTCAACCTAAGGTACTCAACCATTGAAACCCCCAATACAATGTTCACATTTTCTACAGGCAGAAGTAGAAAATTGATGAGTCTGAGATTTGGACTCATTTAGGGCTTTGTTTTGATAGTGTTAGTGTCCTGAAATGCTTAATTTATGCTTTAAATTGATGTTGAAGTGTTCATTTGCAACATTTAAGGCTAAGGAGCAAGGCAAGGACACTTTTGGGTAAAAAGGAACAAACAAGATAAAGAAGTGAAGAAAATTGACTTCACGTATCAGGACACTACTTCTAGTTCAAGTGCCAACGATCTCGTGTAGTAATATAACCCAACCGAATGGGTTGGGATCGTTCCCATAGGGAGCGGTTTGTAATTGAGAATTGATAGAAAAGCAAAAATATGTTCAAGTTAATTATAGCTATAGATATTAATGAGTAAAACATGATAAATCAAAGGGTGACACAAGTGTCAGTTATCAAAGGGGGTTTTGTAAGCAATTATCAACAAAAGTAGCAAAAATATAAATATGCGAATTAGGGAGATGGGATTCTTGGGATGTGATAGGAATATGGGATAAAATAAACAACCGGGTAAATGCTATTGATAGTAAATCGCTGAACATTTGTAACTAAGCTAGACTTTAGTGGGGTAAATTTTCTCTCGAACAATTTACCCCGAATCAAATCGGTTTCTCTCAAAAACCAATTTGCAGCAATTAAGCACAACATTCGCCTTAGCCCATTCACTCTCTCGAGATGAATGTGTGGGAGAATGGTCTAGGATTCACTCTCTCGAGCTGAACCCATGACGAGCCAATAACTACAGGCTATCGATTTAGTAGTTTTGGTTTTAAACCTTTCTCTCGAAAAAGCTAAAAGCATAAAGGTGAAATTGTATTTGCAACTACATTCCCATTAAGTTCAAACCTAACTATTAAACGAAATCATATTTAAACAACAAATAGACTATCAATGAGCAATACCCAACAGTAAATTTAATCCATATTCACATAATCACACCCCAAGAATTGGGGTTTTAGCTAGACATGATAAAAAGATAGAAATCGATACCAAAAAGTGTTTCCATCAAATGGGTACCATAGAAAATGTCTTTAAACACGTCAAGGATGAAGGTTCTTCAAGACCCACTTCCAATTTCATGGAATTGTAAACCTTCAAATCTACAAAGCTCAAGAACAATGTCTCCAAAAACTCTAAGAACTGAAAAATGTCTAGAACTACAATAATAATTCGATACAACTTCATACTAAGCTACAGATTTAAATGCGTATTTATAGTTTTCGAAAATTTGTGCTGAGAAGGACCACTCGGCACAGTTTATCTGGATCGCCGATGCACTCGACAATCCGCCCTTTGGTCTGGTTCATCGCCTTTTAGCTTTTGCCTTCTACATCTTCGCGTTTTGAATCATTGGGCGATATGGTGTTGCTTCGCGGAACTATTCAGTGACGCGCCGACTGCTCCCTTTCATCGCCAACTTGATATTTTCCTTTAGGGCTCAGAACACTGAAAATTTGGGCGAGGTTAAGGCCATTCGGCGACTAGCCTAATGCATTAGGCGATCCTCAGGCCTTCATTTCTTCGTTCTTTCAGCTGCCTTGTTCCTCTTTTTCTTGATAGCGTTCATGCTTTGTCTCTCAACTCAAATACCTGAAAGTTAAGGATTTAAATCAGTTACTGAGACAAAATATGCATTTGAGGACACTAAATCGATCAAAATAAATCCCTAAATGAGTCCAAATTGTGGACTCATGAACACCCCCAACTTAAACTTTTGCTTGTCCTTAAGTAAAACTCAAGTTCAATAGTTCAAAAAGGATGTCTCAAACAGCGCTACACAAGAGCAATCATGAATGTACACATAAGACTCAACTTACTTATTCAAGGATAAATTGTGTACTCAAAGACTAAAATTGTGACACACCATTATCAAAGATTCTCAAATTCACAATACTGACTTCAAATGCAAGTTTAAGCTCAACAAAAGTATTCAAATGCCCTGATAAAAATAATGATTCCATATTCACTCAATGGTTCAATCAATTAAAGTTCTGGAATTAAGATCAACACTCACACTGACAAAGATAAACACAATGCATGATTCCACCCATTAGTTTACCCTTATTTTCCAATTGACTTTTGCTTCAGCTCATTTAAGATCAAAAAGGTCTTTTCAAGGCTTGTAATGGGGCTGAGTGTAATGGTATGGTTATTTAGGCTTATAGGCTAAAAATCATCATGAAATGTGATGTGAACAACACCTTCTTTCCTTTTATTTATCAATTTCATATTCATCTTCCATGGGCCATTGGGAACCCCATTTTCTTTGTATTTACTTAACTTTATTTCACAACTTTTTCTTTCTTTTTCTTTTTCAATTTTTTCTTTTTTACATGGAGAGGTTCCATTTTTCTCAAAACATGGGCATAAGGGACTACTTTCCATTTACTTGATTTGCCTTCTCTTTTCACTACACCCCCAACTTAGAATTTTGGCCTAAGTTGACTATTCAAACAAACCACAGATCATGAGGATTATGGGTAATGGGTTAATAAAAGGTAGAAATGTTATCAAGTTTCTTCCAAGAAAAGGTTTGGGCTCAAAGGCTCCTCAAAAGAGGTTCACACACTCACAAGATAAGCTGCAAAAGAGGTATACTTTCAAATAGGTTCATACTTTAAAGAGTGAAACAATTTTACATTATACCTCTTTTGTGTCCTACCTTGTGAGTGTGTGATCTTTGCTTGAACACCCTTTGAGCATTACCTTTTCCTTGGAAGAAACTTGAGCAAATGAAACCTCTGTTTATTCCCTTCACCTATAATCCTCATGAATTGTTGTTTGCTTGAATAGACAACTTATGTCTAAAGCCTAAGTTGGGGGTGCTGTGAAAAGAGAAGGTAAATCAAGAAATGTGAAGAAATTCCCCTCTACCCACGATTTTGAAAAAGATGGAACCCCTCTATACAAAAAAAAAGAGAAGAGAAGAGGAAAAGGAAAAAGAATGAAAAAGTTTTGAAATAAAGTTGCAAAAAGAATTGGGATGTCCAACATTCATGGAAACTGAATAATGGGGTGAATTTTGAACATGAATAAAATTGTTGAAGAAAAGGGAAGAAAGTGTTGTTCATACCATATTTCATGAGGATAGCAGCCACTGAGCCTAAATGACCATACCTTTACACTCAGCCCCGTTACAAGCCTTGAAAAGACCTTTTGGATCTTGAGTGAGCTGAAACAAGTGTTGGTTAGAAAATAAGGGCAAACCTATGGGTGAAATCATGCATGTGTTCATCTTTTTGAGTATGAGAGTTGTTGTGATTACGGAGCTATACATTATTGAACCATTGTGTCTGAATGTGGAATCAACTTTGTGTGAGGGCATTTGAGTACCTTTGTTGAGCTTGAACTTGCATTTGAAGCAAGTATTGTGAACTTGAGAATCTTTGATAATAGTGAGTCACAACTTGAATCTTTGAGTGCACAATTGATCCTTGCATGAGTAAATTGAGTCTTTTTGTGTGCATTCATGATTGAGTCTTGTGTAGCACTGTTTGAAGCATCCTTTTTGAACAGCTGAACTTGAGTTTTACTTGAGGACAAACAAAAGTTTAAGTTTGGGGTGTTGATAAGTCAAAGATTTGGACTCATTTAGGGCTTTATTTGGATAGATTTAGTGTCCTCAAATGCTTATTTTGTGCTAATAATTGATGTAAAATCCTTTATTTCCAGGTATTTAGATTAAGGAACAAAGCAAGGACACTAATTTGCAAAAAGGAACGAAGCGAGCTAAAAAAAGGAAGAAAAGAGAACCTGGTGATAGCCAAGTCTATTTGGCGAGTCACCGAATGGCCATTACCTCACCTAAAGTTCCAGTGTGCCAAGCCCTGAAGGAGAAGCTAAAGTTGGCGAGAGAAAGGAGGAGTCGGCGGATCGCCGAGTGGTTCGGTGATGGAGTGTTAGATCACCCAAAGTTGCAGACCTTGAGGATGTTGAAGGCCAAAGCAAGAAGGCGGTGAAATGGGTCGAAGGGCGGATCGCCGAGTTGATCGACGTGCCCGACTTCATACTCCGAATGGTCCTTCGCAGTATAATTTTGGCGACTATAAATACATTTTTGAACATTTAGTTTAGGAGCTTCTTCTCATTATCAAGTATCTTATTTTTGAATATTGAGAATTCTATGTTTTGGAGACAATTTTCCCTTAGCTTTAAAGAATTGAAGTTTTCCATTTTTATAAAAATGGAAGTGGGTCATTGAGATTCTTCAATTTGGACCTTTGTAAAGAAGAAATTAATCTTACCCAGTTGATGGAAACACAATTTGGTAATGATTTTTATCTTTTTGTGATGTCTAGCTAAAACCTCAATTCTTGGTGTCTGATTATTGGTTGATTTAGCTTATGGGTATTGCTTATTGTTAGTTTAAATGATGTTTAGAAGTGATTTCATTCAGTAATTGTGGTTTAATTTAAAGGGTTGTAGTTGCAAATGCAATTCTACCTTCGTATTTTTGGCTTTCGAGAGAGAGATGTTTTAAAACCAAGATTACTGAATTGATGGTCTGTGGATATTGGGTTATCATGGGTTCAGCTCAAGAGAGTGAATCCGAAACCCTTTTCTAGACATTCAGCTCGAGAGAGTGAATGAACTAAAGCATAGGCTATTCTTATTTGCATGCTTGTTGATGTTCGAGAGAAACCAACTTGATTCGGGGTAAATTGTTCGAGAGAGTTTATCCCCTCTAAAGTCTAGCTTATTCACTGATTTACAGCTATTCACTAACAGTTACAATCACCCATTTTTCTATATTCGCCTATAATCCAATCACATCCCAAGAACCCGTCTCATTATTTGTTAATTCATGTTATTTGTTCTTGTTGTAGCTAATAGTTAAAACCAAAACCCCTTTATTTGACATTCGTGTCACCCCTTAATTTGAATTATGTTTTACTCATAAATGTCTATTCCTATGGCTGATTAGAACATATTCGTACTTTACTTTGGAATCTTAAACACGTACCACTTCCTGTGGGATTCGACCCCAACTCATTTAGTTGGGTTATTATACTGACTATCGATCGTTGATACTTAGAATTTGATGAAGTTTCCTTGAGATGTTACTCAATGGTCTTCACCACGAGTCGTGAAGTGGCTCGTGAAGGGGACACTTCTCGGGGCAATTTTACGGAGGCTACTGCCTCAGCATCACGGGTGGAACCACGGGGCGTGGTGGCCACCACGGGTCATGAAGACCCTCGATGTCATGGTGGGGAGTGCATTGGTAAATTTGGGCATCATTGGCCCCTTGCCTTGGCCCTTGCCCAATTTCCTTGGCTCTTGCCTTTCTCCCTTGATGTTAACCCACACGTTTAGCTCTAGTGTAGCCCACTAAATTTCGGGGTGTTACAATATCTCCCCCTTGGGAACATTCGTCCTGGAATGACGATTCTAAACACCTCTTAAGGAAACGACTTTTTACTAGAAGCCCATCATGTATGCAACTCATTTAAATGCACATATACAAAGGAGGAACTTCCTCTCCAAACTAAACATACTCAATGCAACACAAGGGTGTAGGGAGTACATCTAACAACCCATTATGCATGAAGTTTCAACATTTACTCATGTTCAAGGAGGAACTACCATCTCCGAACCAAAACATGCTCAACACACTCTCATGGAGTTCATATGCAACATATTTTCAGAAAGAACCACTATAGCACGTTCAACAAGTCATCTCATGAAGCATATAGTCAATTCTTATTCAATGCACTTCAACATGAGGAAAATTAATTATGAAACTTTATTTTCTCTTAAAACACAAGTTTTCAGGAACATGCACAACATAAGGAAATCATTAAAACATCTATAACACACATGACTTCACATAAATCATAAACCATCAGGAACTCATTATCTTAATGCTAATGGAAGAATACAAGGAAACATGATGAGGATATTGATACGCTCAAATTACACCTCCTTACAGAAGCATAAGCGATCGTTATCAAGTACAGAACCCAACTTGTAGGTTGGGGTCGATCCCACGAGGAAAAATGGTTTAGACTTTACTTTAACTCACAATTATATTCGATTAGTCA
>JAJOOS010013051.1:0-19096 GCA_029582725.1 Solanum chiquidenum
TTGACTAATTGAATATAATTGTTAGTTAAAAGTAAAGTCTAAACCATTTTCCTCGTGGGATCGACCCCAACCTACAAGTTGGGTTCTTTACTTGATAACGATCGCTTATGCTTCTGAAAGGAGGTGTAATTTGAGCGTATCATGTACTCTCTTAAGCTATTTTCCTACAAATATTTGTATGTATATATTTTGTTCTTTCCGTCTAACCCTTCTCTGTTTTTCCCAACCTTTTCCCCTATTTTTCCCCAACTCTCCTTTTTCACACTTAACAAAGAAGAAAAGAAGAAAAGAAGAAGAGGGGGTTATTTATAGAGGAGATTCTAGGACTCGTTTGAGGAGGAAAAACGGGCAGAAATGGGTGGCTTTTGAATTCGAAATTCAAAAATCCAATGTTGGGACGACTGACATTGGTACGAATTCTCAACGGCAAATCGATTATAGTCGTCTGATTCGGAACAAGGACGCTTGAGGTGCGGAGATAGAGACATCTGGATGATTCTCGAACGTCTTTGTACGGAGAGGACATACGATGCTCGCGTCGATCCATAGCTGGACTGGGCTGAGTTTCGATTTTGCTGGATCGTTGCTGCTGGGTCACGCATTGCTGGATTGGTAGCGCTTCTAGTTCGCGACTTTCTGGAGAAGAAGACGCAGAGGGGTCGGTTTTGTTGCTGTACGTGTTGCGGTTTGGAGGAATTAGAATTAAGGAAATTTGGGCTGCTGGGCTGATTTTCGTGTGCTGGATGTAATTTGGGTGGGCTGGGAATTATGGAATTTAGGTGTTGTGTTTGTCTTTTGCTTGAAAAAGGTGGGTTGGTTGCTGATAAGAGTGAAAGATGGCCCAAGTTTGGTCTCAAGATGGGTTGAAAGGAGGTTTAAAGAGTGACTAGATTTGTAATTAAAGAATAGCCAAATAAATTGATAATATAACAGCTCAAATTAAGAATGTAACCAAATTGAATTCATCTGGTGAATTCGGCTAGTAATCAAATAAGATGAATTAATACAAATTAATTAATGAGATTCTTACTCTTAATGAAATAAATAATTAACTTAACTATAAACTAAATAATTTAAAATATGCACTATTATAAAACTAAACTAATTAACCAAATATTTAACAAAATCTTTTTGGGACGGTTTTCAAATATTCATAAACTTACTAATTATATACAAAATTATATACATCATATATATATATATATATGTTGTTTTAAAAATTATAAAAAAAGTGACAACTATTTAAAATAACTTGAAAAATATTTTGAATTTTATAAAGTCAATTATTTCAAATCTTTTTGAAATTTAAGAAGTTTGACGATTAATTTATATACAGAGTTCCAAAATTGGGTGTCAACAAAGAATAGAACACTCCTTTAGGGAGAAAATACTCTTGCTGATATTTTTTGCTAATTTATTTTTTAGTTTTATAGGTACATAAGAATTTAATACAGAACAAGAAGTTCCAAGTGTAGGAAGAAGAATTATGGTACTTGATAAAAGCAACATGATTTCACGTATCAGGACACTTCATCCAATACTAAGTATCAACGATTGTGAGTAGTAATATAACCCAACTAAGTGAGTTGGGTTCGAGTCCCAAGGGAGTGGTTCGTAATTGAGAATCAATAGGCAAGTAAGAATATGCTCAAGTCATAGCTAAAAACATTTACGAATAGAAGCATGTTTCAAATTAGGGGTGACACAAGTGTCAAATATCAGGGGGTTTGTTTGTATTATCAACTACAACAATGAATAACACGAAAATAACACCTATAGAGATGGAATTCTTGGGGATGTGATTAGATTATGAGCTAAGGTAAACAATCAGGTAATTGCAATTAATAGTAAACAACTGCAAATCGGTGAATAAGCTAGACTTTAATGGGGTAAACTTTCTCTCGAATAATTTACCTCGAATCAAATTGATTTTTCTCGAACACCAATAAGCAACAATGAAGCACAACCTTCGCTTTAGTCCATTCACTCTCTCAAGCTGAATGTGTGGTTTTAAAACCTCTCTCTCGAGCAAGCCAAAAACACGAAGTTAAGATTGTATTTGCAACTACAACCCATTAAATTCAACCACAATTACTGAATGAAATCACTTTTAAACAATAAATAAACTATCAATTAACAATACACAACAGTTAAATCAACCCATAATCACATAATCACACCGTAAGACTTGAGGTTTTAGCTAGACATAATAAAAAGGTAAAAATCGTTACCATGTTGTGTTTCCATCAACTGGGTAGGATTGATATAGTCTTTATAAAGGTCTAAGATGAAGATCTTCAACACCCACTTCCAATTTCTCAAAAATGGAAATCTTCAAATCTTCAAAGCTAAGGAACAATTATCTTTAAACTCAGTTCTAAGCTCTCAACTTGGAAAACTGAATAATATTTAAAACTACTGAATGTTCCCCTTTTAAACTAAGAATTTAAAAACGGATTTATAGTTGTCAAAAAGTGTGCTGCGATGGTCCAGTCGGCGCAGTTAGTCGGGATCGCCGATCTAATCGGTGACCCGCCCTTTGGTCATTTTCATCGCCATTTTGCTTTTGCCTTCAGCATCTTTAGGTTCTGTAACTTTGGGGGATATGACACTGCATCGCAGAACCGTTCGGCGACTCACCGACTTCTCCTTTCTATCGCCAACTTGATTTTCTCCTTTAGGGCTTAGCACATTGGAACATTAGGCGAGACATTGGCCATTCGGCGACTCGCCCAATGGTTTAGGCGATCCTCAGGCCTTTTTTTTTCGTTCTTTCAGCTGCCTTGTTCCTTTTTGCTCAATTGTGTCCAGGCTTTGTTCCTCAATCCAAATACCTGAAATTCAAGAATTTATATCAGTTATTGACACAAAATATACATTTGAGGACACTAAATCTATTAAAATAAATCCGTATATGAGTCCAAATCGTGGACTCATCACAACACACCAAACTTAAGGTCTGAACATACAAGTACATCAAATAGGTCCAGATTAGAGTGTACAAGAACAAGAACAAGAACAAGAACAAGAACAAGAACAAGAACAAGAATAAGAACAAGAACAAGAACAAGAACAAGAACAAGAACAAGAACAAGAACAAGAACAAGAACAAGAACAAGAACAAGAGCAAGAACAACTTGACAAGTTAAGTAACTGAGATACAAAAGAGGATTTTGGTGAATTTATTTTGTTTCATTTTAATCCTGAATCAGTTTCATTTGGTTGACAATATTAGCACCCGTTGGGGGCATAGAGGTGTTCAAAGGGTACTAAATCAGGACTTAAAGAGATCAAATAACTTTTCACCTAAATTGAGGGTGGTTAATTCAATTCTTTAGCTCAGAAAAATTTCAGAAGTTGTAAACAATTGAAATGCCTAGTTTTTTATGGTGGTATTAATTCAATTATGGGATTCAATCCATTTGATGATTAGATAAAGAAATTGCATATTACCTGGACTGTTTTTGCTACGTAAGTTATTACAACAAAAGCAGGTGATCCAATTTCATGGTTTGAACAATCGGAACTGGTCAATTGGTCCAATATTTAACCCGATCACGATAATTAAAGATGAATTAATGATTAAATGATAGTAAATCTTTATATGGCATAATGGAGATGTCAGTTACATGCTAATTGAAGCAAAATCAATTTGTTTAGCTACTAGTGAAAACTATCGAAGAGTTCTGATCGATTCAACAAGAAGATAACAAAATAAAAGTGAGTACATGTGAAATAGTACTCACATGATGAGCTGAACCCAAATATAAAAGAATACAAGAGAATATAAGTTGTAGCCCCATCCTTATTGTTGTACTAAAGTAAAAACCCAAAACCCAATTTTTTTGTCATATATTTATAATGGCAGCAAGAAAACTGGTATTATACCACTGAATTTTACTGTCCTTTACCTTCTTTAAGTTCTTCTTATAAGGAGGAGTATGTTTCTATCTGAATGAGATATAACCAAAAAATATTCTAGAAAAATAATTTGTTTTCTACCTATAATTTACATATAATACTTGGAATGTAGTAGATATGCATCTGCTACAAAATGGGGATTTATTACATATATAATCATGTGAGCTAAATAAAGATGAAAATATGATTTTGATGATTATATATGATTTACCTTTGTGTAACTGATGACATTTTGTTTCCTCAATCTTTATTTTGTTCATATGGTAAAGTCGATTATGAATTTCTTGTCTTTTCTTATGAACTTGTAGAAAAAAATGTGAAAATTGCGATGATACTGATTTTCAAGAAGAAATTATTAGCTTCTATCAATGTAAAAATGCTAACGTGCTTCTCTCTCTTGAATTTCAGAATGAAAGGGAAATCAGGCAAGCTGAAAGCCATGATTCTTGTATCCGTACTTGCTTCAATATCACCTTATGACATATCTTTATGTTCTTTGTAAACCTTTAACATTGTCCCAATCCCAAATTCCTTTTTTTGGTTGACTTGTCATACTAAGGGAGAAGTTGATCTTTTCACACAAGGAGTTGCTCATCTCGAAGAAATTGCTAGTTAGATTATCAGCTTTGCTTTCCTATTTTGGAATCTAAAATAGGAATGAAAAGTGGAATAGAACTAAAAGCCTAAATGGAAGTGATATTATCTCTTTGGGAGAGTAGAGCCTAATGGTATTGAATACTGGGTTCCACCTAAAAGATACATTGATTATTTCATTAGCATGTTGTGACATTTAGTTCTGATACTGCTAGTATCTTTTATGCATACATATTCCTCTTCCTTTTAGATATTGCGTGTTGAGTTATTATGAAGATGCACCAGTGAATTGGTGTTGTGAAGAATGCGATATTGGCAAATGGATAATGTCTACATCACATGGAATAGAAAATGTGCATCCCGAGGGATCCAAGTTACATGCCTCTGCAATGATTTGTAAGAGTATCGTGCAATCAAAGAAACATAGTAAGTATCCTCGAGGGAATCGTATTAGCTGGAAAAATGAGGCAAAGACTGGGAAAGCGAGATATCTATTTGATGAAGAAACACTTGATCTGTTATCAGACATCAAGAAATATGAATCTCCACTGATAAGTACGGTCTCCTTAAGCGTTGTGTCAACCAAATCTATGGGAATCATGACTCAAGGATAGTTTAGCAATCCTAGATCTCATATTTCAAATTCTTTTCCTGAGAGGAGCGCAATGCAGCGTCTTTAGGATTAGCAGGATAAAGGAAATCTTAAAATCTTCAAAATGCCAAAATCACTGAACAAAGCGAAAAAACAGTACAAGTATCTAAAGGTTAAGTGTTCACTCACATCTTTTGTAATTGTTACTTAGTTTAATTTGTCCTCTTCTTATACCTCTATTCTTTAGAAATTTTCATTTTCTATCATTTACTTCTATACTTCCATCCAATGATGTAAACTATTCTTCGGGTGGTTCTACCATTCTGGAGCATAAAACTCTCGATACTGTGAATGAGAGTCGAATTATGAATTCATCTACTACACACCCTTGTGATCCTGCTTTAGTTCCTTTCGGGATGTAAGTGCTTTTCATGAATGCACATTAATTTCTAACCTAGGTTAACTAAAAAAAATGAATAGGGCATTGTAGAATATATGCCTAACTATGGGAAAGAGTTTTGCTCATACGTAGTTGCGAGTTGTGACATAATCTGAATAGATAACGCTTAGTGAGATGGTAGTAAACTTGATTCACATTATGGATAAATTCCTTGAGGACTTGAGGTTACTGCCACTCTATGTCATTGTCTTATGGATCATCTCATGTTTCCAGGTATGGAAAACAAGAAAATGTAGGTAAGTAGGTTATATGGGAGCCATACATTGTTTATTTCTAAATATTTATGTTCTACAAATTAATGAGATGTAGAGTGCAAAATTATTTTTAGCTTTATGTGGAACATCTTGTTTATGTTTTTTTGTCTGAGAAATTACTTTATGGATATATTTTTATGTCCTTATGCTTATGGACTCTTAGAAGTGGTTATGAGATAGCCATCGATTTTGTCTCTGAATTGCCAAAGACTGCGAGGCAACATGATGCCATTAGCCAACTATACATAAAAGGAAGCAATTAATTAACTGATACCACTATTAATTTATTTTTCAATTATAGATGTGTTTCATTCCAGTCTTTTTCAATGTTCTCAAGCTTTCATGTCTTAGGTGTTTTTGAACTACAACCTCTAATACTCCTCCTAAAGTTATAAACAATATACAAGAACTCCCATCACGTGAATTTTGAGATCTCAAATGAGGAGGATAGATGATAAAAAAAAAAACTTGCATCAACTTTAGAAGATGTATCTAGATCCCAACATTTGAAGTGTGTAATTTTAACTAAGAGACGATGAATATAATTTTTTAGATGTCGCCATTGTAGCCGCGATGTAATATTTTCAAGAGCAAGTATAAATGCTTGATCTTTACAATATATTTAGGGAAAATGCATAAGTACCCCCAATCTATGCCCGAAATCTCAGAGACACACTTATACTATACTAATGTCCTATTACTCCTCCGGACTTATTTTATAAATAATTTTCTACCCTTTTCGGCCTACGTGGTACTATCTTCTGGGCCCAACGCGTGTTGACAATTTTTTGGTTGATAGTTCCACGTAGGCCGATTAAACTCGAGCAAGCCAAGAATACAAAAGTAGAACTGCATTTGCAACTACAATTCTTAAATTAAACCACAATTAATGATTAAACTCACTTTTAAATAACATTTAAACTAATAATTAGCAATACCCATAAACTAAATCAGCCCATAATCACATAATCACACCCCAAGAATTGGAGTTTTAGCTAGACATTATAAAAAGGTAAAAACAATTACCAAATTGATTATCCATCAACTGGGTAGAGTGATTTCGTCTTTACAATGCTCCAATTTGATAAATCTTAAAGATCCACTTCCAATTTCTCAAAAGTGAATTTCTTCAATCCTTCAAAGTTAAAGAAAACTCTAGAGAAAAATGTCTAAAGATGTCTTCAGATTACTTGATACTGTCAAAAGATTAAAAGATATAAAAGATGATACTAAATTAAATGTTCAAAAACGTATTTATAGTTGCCAAAAATAAGCTACGAAAACCCATTTGGTGAAGTAAGTCGGGCTCACCGATCCACTCGGCAAGCCATCCTTTGGTCTCTTCCATCGCCCTTTCGCTTTGGCATTTAGCATCCTCAAGGTTTGTAACTTTGGGAGATCTATCTTGCCTTCGCGGTGGTGATCTGCCGACTGCTCCTTTTCGTCGCTGACTTGGTTCTTTTCTTCAGAGCTTGGTACACTGGAACTTTAGGCGGCCTAATGAGCCACTCGGTGACACGTTGAATGCTCTTGGCAATCCTCAGGCTCGCCCATGTTCATTTCTTCACCCTGGTTTGTTCCTTTTTGCCTGTTAGTGTCCTTGCTTTGTTCCTCAATCCATATTCCTGAGAATCAAGGGTTTAACATCAGTTATTGGCACAAATTAAGAATTTGCGGACACTAAATCTATATAAACAAAGCCCTAAATGAGTCCAAATCTCGGACTCATCAACACCTCCAACTTAAACTTTTGCTTTTCCTCAAGTAAAACTCAAGTTCAGCAGTTCAAAAAGGATGTCTGAAACAGTGCTACAAAAGACTCAATCATGAATGCACAAAACAAGACTCAACTTACTCATGCAAGGATCAATTGTGCACTCAAAGATTCAAGTTGTGATTTACCATTATCAAAGATGCTCAAGTTCACAATGCTTGTTTCAAATGCAAGTTCAAGCTCAATAAAGGTATTCAAATGCCCTCACAACAAAGATGATTTCATATTAACACATAATTCTTCAACAATTTATAGTTTCGGAATCACATACGACTCTCACACTCACAAAGATGAACATATGCATGACTTCACCCATAGGTTTGCCCTTATTTTCCAATAAACACTCGTTTCAGCTCACTCAAGATCACAAAGGTCTTTCAAGACTTGTAACGGGGATGAGTGTAAAAGTATGGTCATTTAGGCTCAGTGGCTGCTACCCTCATAAAATGTGGTTTGAACATCACTTTCTTCCTTTTCTTCAATATTTTAATCATGCTTAAAATTCATCCCATTATTCACTTTCACATGGACTACCGGATACCCCATTTCTTTTTGTAATTTTCACAACTTTATTTCACAACTTTTTCATTCTTTTTCTTTTGCTTTTTTTTATATGGAGGGTTTCCATCTTTTTTAAAACCATGGATCAAAGGGGACTTTTTCACACTTTTTGATTTACCTTCTCTTTTCACCACACCCTAACTTAGGCTTTTGGCATAAGTTGGCTATTCAAATAAACCACACTTCATGAGGATTATGGGTGAATGGATAAAGAGGGGTCACAATTTCTCAAGTTTCTTCCAAGAAAAAGATAAAGCTCAAAGGGGTTCAAGCAAGGTTCACACATCTCTCAAGGTTGGCCACAAAAGAGGTATATTGTCAAATTGTTTCACTCTTCAAAATTATTGCCTAAGATCATTTCAAGTGCTTGCATCACTTAGTCAACCGGACCAACGGGGTAAATTCTTGGTGTTATCACATAAGGTTCAAAGTAAGCTCATCACACAAGGTGATGTTTGACGTAATCAAAGATACAACTTCTAATTCAAGTGTCAACGATCGCGTGTAGTAATATAACCCAACCGAATGGGTTGGGGTCGAGTCCCAAGGGAGTAGTTAGTATTTGAGAATCAAATAGAAAAGTAAAATTATGTTCTAGTCAATCATAACTATAAATATTTATGAGTAAAAGAATACTAAATCAAGAAGTGACATGAATGTCAATTATCAATGGGGGGTTTGTATTCAACTAATAAACAAAAATAGCAAAAATATAAAGATGCGAGATAGGGAGACGAGATTTTTGGGATGTGATAGGAATATGGGATAAAATAAACAATCGGGTAAATGTTATTGATAGTAAATTGCTGAACATTTGTAACTAAGCTAGACTTTAGTGGGGTTAAATTTTCTCTCGAACAACTTACCCCGAATCAACTCGATTTCTCTCGAACACCGAGTTGCAACAATTAAGCACAACCTTCGCCTTAGCCCATTCACTCTCTCGAGCTGAATGTGTGGCAGAAGGTCTAGGGTTCACTCTCTCGAGCTGAACCCACGACGACCCAATAACCACATGCTATCAATTTAGTAGTTTTGGCTTTAAAACCACTCTCTCGAGCAAGCCAAAAACACTAAGATGAAATCGTATTTGCAACTACAATCCCATCAAGTTCAAACACAACTAATAAACAAAATCACATTTAAACAACAAATAGACTAACAATGAGCAATACCCAACAGTAAATTTAACCCATATTCACATAATCATACCCCAAGAATTGGGATTTTAGCTAGACATGATAAAGAGATAGAAATAGATACCTAAAAATATTTCTATCAAATGGGTATGATAAATAATGTCTTTAAGCACGTCTAAGGTGAAGATTCTTTGACACCTACTTCCAATCTCTTGGAGATGAAAACCTTCAAAACCTCCAAAGCTCACGAACAATGTCTTCCAAAAACTCTAAGAACTCAAACAGAAAATATTTTAAAAATCAGTAATAATAAGCTACAACTTGATACTAAGCTACAAAATTAAATAGGTATTTATAGTTTTCAAAAATTTGTGCTGCGAAGAACCACTAGGCGTAGTTAGTCGGGATCGCCGATGCACTCGGCGATCCACCCTTTGGTCTGGTTCATCGCCTTTCAGCTTTTGGCTTCAACATCTTCACGTTTTGAATCGTTGGGCGTATGGTGTTGCTTCGTGGAACTGTTCGACGACACGCCGACTGCTCCCTTTCATCGCCAACTTGATCTTTCCCTTTAGGGCTCAGCATACTGGAACTTTGGGTTAGGTTACGGCCATTCGGCGACTCACCTAATGCATTATGCAATCCCAAGGCCTTCATTTCTTCATTTTTCAGCCGCCTTGTTCCTTTTTGCTCTATAGTGTCCATGCTTTGTCTCTAACTCCAAATATCTAAAACTCAAGGATTTACATCAGTTATTGAGACAAAATATGCAATTGAGGACACTAAATCTATTAAAATAAAGCCCTAAATGAGTCTAAATTATGGACTCATCAACACCTCCAACTTAAACTTTTGCTTGTCCTCAAGTAAAACTCAAGTTCAGCAGTTCAAAAAAGATGTCTCAAACAGTGCTACACAAGACTCAATCATGAATGCACACAAAAAGTCTCAACTTACTTGCGCAAGGATCAATTGTGCACTCAAAGATTCAAGTTGAGACTCACCATTACCAAAGAATCTGAAGCTCACTATACTTGCTTCAAATGCAAGTTCAATATCAACAAAGGTATTCAAATGCCCTCACACAAAGAATGATTCCATATTCACACACAATGGTTCAATCATTTAAAGCTCTGGAATCAAGATCAACACTCACACTCACAAAGATAAACACAATGCATGATTTCACCAATAGGTTTGCCCTTATTTTCCAATTGACTTTTGCTTCAGCTCATTCAAGATCAAAAAGGTCTTTTCAAGGCTTGAAACGGGGCTGAGTGTAATGGTATGGTCATTTAGGCTTATAGGCTGAAAATTCTCATGAAATGTGTTGTGAACAACACCTTCTTTCCTTTTCTTTATCAATTTTATTCAAGCTCAAAAGTCACCTCTCATTCATCTTCCATGAGTCATTGGAAACCCCACTTTCTTTGTATTTCCACAACTTTATTTCACCCAAAGTAATGACGCTTGAGTGATCGAGGCACGAGAGACAGCAACAACAGTATGTTTTGGAGGCAGTGCAGCAACATAAGAACTAGGGACATCAGAAGATACAACACAAGGAGTATCTGAAGGCCCAAAGGCCGGAGTAGGCAAATATGCCTCTGCAGGTGATGAGTCTGTGTGTACAACCGGGGAGGAGTCCACCGGGGCTACCTTTTTCTTCTTTTCAGCTTGATCCTTTAAATATTCTGCCTCAATCCTCTTAATATCAGTAGAGGATGTGGGAATAACTTCCACATCTTACTTGGCATATCTAGGTACTCGAGCCATCTGCACAACTCGATGATCAATATCGGGAAGGGAAGAGAGGTCTGGCGCTGCTTGGCACGCATGAGAATCTCTGAAGCAATAATCATCCCAAGATTAATTCACTCCCGTGTAATGATTGTGCCAAGACAAACCGCCTTAGAGTGGCGAAGAACTGACTCATTTTGGGATGTCATTACAGTACTGCTGATAAAGCTGATCCAGTACCTTGCAGCTACATGCAGGTCCCTTTTCATTATCGGGGCCCCTACCTCTAACCACTTTGTAGTTCTATCACAGATAATAGGAGCCGGCCAGTTTTTTATTCCCTCGAATGACTTAGTCTTCATCCTGTATTGGTGAGGGTCGGCAATAATATTGGTGCACTTCAAGACTGCATTTATCGTAGTGTTGTCACACAACACTTTCTTTCCCCGAACTACCACATAATCGACTGGTTTGAATTCAGTTGCTTGCTTCTTTCTTTGTGGAATCAGGGTTCCATAAGAGGAATAGAAATCCTGGACCTAATTTGGAATATACGGGCCCCGAGGGTTTTGTGAAAATTTGGAACTTGTGAGATTTCAAGCAATCCATTATCTCTAGGTACTTGTCGATAACTCCATCTGTGGACATACACTTTTCTACAAGGATCGTCCTCAGCCCCTCAGTCTTTAATCTGTTCATTGACTATGGCGGAGGACCCTATACTGGGGGTGCTAGCACCATTTTTTGTTTCGGGACTGGAAGAGTAGGAGTGGTAGGCTGAGGATTCTTGATCCTAGATGGATCATTCATCTTTTTAGATCGTAACTCCGCCCTCTGTGCTATGACGATCTCATCATCTTTAGACTCTATAGTTTGAGGCTCTTGATGCTCATCCTCACCCTCAGATAGGGTGAGGTAAGTGGCATAAATGCCATCACTGTCGGAGCTTGATTCCGGTGACGCAAGTGCTTTGCCTTTACCTTTGCCTTTCCCACTAGTTGTGGAAAGTTTTGTGGCTTTACCCCTGGATGTAGCTGCACCCACATTGAGTGTAATCCCATTTGCTTTCCCTAGGGGTGGCATGTTTCTTCTTGCAACTTTATATCTAGCCATGTCTTCAAAACATCAAGTAAAAGTTAAAATAAGCTTAATCAAATTCATAGAAATACAGTTGCAGAAAGACTCGCCGAATTGGTTGGCAAGTCGCCAAATCGCTTTGGCGAGCTAGGTCGGACTCGCCGACATGATTGGCTTAAAAGTTGTGACAAACTGGCGATGGGAAAGGCCTTTTGGTGAATCACCGACAACACTCGGCGAGCAAAGTTCCGCTCACCAAAAGTTACAGTGCAAATAGGGTTCAGAGGTGCAGACAAAGGGCGATCAAGAATACCTTCGGAGAGTCGACGAGTGCTTTCGGTGACCTCAGGCTTCTCGCCGAAAGTTGCAGAACCAATCATCAAATAAAGCATGAAATTATAGGCGAGATGGGGATATTAGGTGAACCGCCGAGTGGGTCGGCGATCTCGACCCAGCTCGCCAAATGGCCCAACGTGCCTTTTTTCAACCCAACTTCTTGAATTCAACTCCGCAACCCCCAAAAACAAAAATCAAAGCATGCACTAGTTAAATTAAGCTCAGAACCATAACACCCATCACCCCGAGATACTCAGACTTCTCTCAGTTTTTGCCAAATTTGGCCATTTAACGACTTCTACCCTTAAGAATGGTGTCACCCACATTATCATTGTGCAATTTACGCTATTTAGCATAAATACGGGTTACTCAGACTTCACCCACCCAATCTAACCAACACGAAAGCACAACCCAATAAGATTTTACCAAATTCCATACATAAGAGCATAAGAAATCGACACTATAAGCATTACGGGCTGGATTAATGATTCAATTTAGTCATTTAAACACTCTAACCCTATCAGAGAGGCCCATCACACTTCACTAAGATAATATCATTGCAAATGAGTACAAATTCAAATAAACTAAACTCGGGGTTTGGAAAACCAACCTTAGTTGTCGATTAATAAGCACTGAAAATCTAGGCTGTAATGTAATCCAAATCCAAGCACCAATCGATCAACTAAAATAATAATAGAGTGCAGAAATATCGAAAATACTAGATGGGTGCAAGTTTGGGAAGATGAAAAATGAGGGAAATTGAAAGAATTCAAAATTTAAACCTTTGGAACTTGAATAAACCGTCCAGATTTCACCCGCTCGGCGACGTTAGTCGCGCTCGCCGACCCACTCGATGACACGCCGAGTGTTCACTTACCTCACCGAGTTTTATAGGCCCTCTAGTTAATGTGGGGGTCCAAACGGTGGTCTATATCGGGATCGCCGACCTGGTCGGCGATTCACCAATGATTTCCTGGGCTCACCGAGTTTTACAGACTCCACATTAAAATTGCCTTTAGTCTAACAACGGTCTAGGTTGGGGTCGCCGACCTCTTCGACAATGCGCCGTTTGGAACTTTTAGCTCCCCAACCTGCAATTTTCAACCACTTCCTACACTTTAATCTACACAATCAACACACCATTATTTCGAAAACAAAAATAATGCAATAAAGGGTTTTGGGTTGCCTCCCAAACAGCGCCTTAGTTAACGTCGTGGCGCGATGCGAGTCAAAACCTAAACTCCACTCTTGGGTTTAGCCATATCATCACTCCCCTATTTTTCTACGGGTAGAGCTGAGGCATCACATGACCCATAAGGTTCTCGAGCAGCTGGATCAATCTGGAATGAGAACTAATCATCTGTTTCATCACTTCGATGTTCTCCTTATCTCTTACAGCACCCTATAATGCTTATTCACCTTGTGGAGAATGATTGAGAGCATTCCTTCGACATATTTACCCTCATTGTCTTTAGCCCTTTTTATCTCATGGGAGGGATGTATTTGTACTTACTTTTGCCTTAGACTTCAATCTCCGCTATCTTTTTGGCCAACTCATCCATCTGAGTCATCAGTGCGGCCAACATGAAGTTCTTCTCTACTTCTTGGTTTGTTTCAACCATGTTATCAAGCTGGTGGGCTGCTATCACATAGGGTTGTTGTGTAATACCACCCGGAATGAGTTGCCCATGCCTCATGAATCCGTTCACCTTCCAATTGTTTGAATGTAAGAATGCGATCCCTGAACATCATTACTTCTAATGGAGGAAACTTCATTTGCTCGCGAGTAGTACTCGACATACTTACCTCATTTGTTTCAAAGCTCAAACAAGCAAAGCTCAAAGCTAAAAATTAAGTAAGTATTACTAGAATTAAGAAGAACAAAATCCAACTTAACTAAAAATTCTCAATTAACACCACTCCCCGGCAGCGGCGCCATTTTGATGTTTGATGTAATCAAAGACACAACTTCCAATTCAAGTGTCAATGATCGCGTGTAGTAATATAACCCAACCGAATGAGTTAGGGTTGAGTCCCGAGGGAGCAGTTTGTATTTGAGAATCAAATAGAAAAGTAAAATTATGTTCTAGTCAATCATAGCTGTCACGCCCCTTATTTTCCCTCAAAATTAAATGTATGTTTTGAAAGAAAGAGAGTTTTTTCAATTAAAGTGACGTTTTGAAAAGGGATTATTTTATTATTCAGAGTCACCACTTGAAATTGAGTTTTGGTGTTCCAAGTCACCTTATTATTTAAATCCCTAATCAAAAGGAAATTTGACTCTTTATTTTATTGGTCTGCGAACTAGAAATTCGAGTAAGAAATTCTGTTGACCAAGGGGAAGGTGTTAGGCACCCCTCGAGTCCCGTGGTTCTAGCACGGTCGCTTTATTGACTATATATATGACTTAAATAAATTTTTGAATATTATATTATATGCTTAATAAAATATTATTTACCCTCATTCTTTGACTTATTTTAAACCTATTTAAGACTACTTTATTTTATTAATATATGTTCATTAATTAAAAATATGTATATCACATAAATTTATTTAAACATAATAATAAAATAAAGTTAAGAGATGGATATTTACAAATCTTGAAATGTCTTGTAATTTCTTTTCTTCTCCTTTTTTCATGTATTTGTATTTTTTTTTTGTGGATAGAAAGTATGTAGGTATCTAATTGCAAGGAATTAGAATTTGTGTAGGATTGAGATTTTTTGAGTTCAAGTTAATTTAGGGGTGTATTGTTTTTTAGATTTAAAATAGGAATTAAAATTTTATGTTTAGGATTTTTTAGCTACACGTTTTTCTTCTTTATTTTTTTTAATTATTTTAACGTTCTGTTGCTTCTCTTCTTTTGTTTTTTAATTTTATTTTTTTAATCATTTTTTCTTTTGTCTTACGTTTTCTGTTTCCTTTTCTTTATTTTTTCATTATTATACTTTTTCATTTTTTACAATATGTTCCTTTATATATTGTTTGTTCTTACTTTTTGGTTTAATTTTTTTTTTCTGTTACGCTCTATTTTTATTATTATTCTTTTCAGTTTGCGTTTGTTCTATTTTTATTTTTTATTTTTTATTTTTATTTTCTTATGATTTCTCATTTTTTAAAGATTAGTTTTCTTAATTATTCATTATTTATTTTTTACCATAAATCTCTAAATAAACATTCATATATCTTCTTAATTATATACCTTAATAATTAGAATTAAAGCGATAATCATCTTAACACTTATTCTAAAGGTGAACTATTTTTTTTTAATCAAAATAATACATTAAAAATAAGACTAAAACACATTCCACATAGGTTTTCTAAATCACTAATCAATTAAACTTCAGTCTATATCATAATCTAACAAGTCTACAAATAATTTCAACAAAATTTTCGTAAGTGAAAACTAAGCTCCAAGAAACATTAACTATTCACAATTAGATATCACGAAACCAATTTCAATATTAATTGCATCTAAAGAGCATAAGACAATCATAAAAAATAAAATAATGTACGATACATCTTTTATTTTTATTTTATATTATTTTTTAGCAAGAAACGTCTTCGGTTCCGTTTTCCTAAGCATTCGTAATTTCTCAAAAATAATCACGACATGCATCACAGATTGATATTACATAATAATAACATGCGATTCAAAGAACTTCATATTATTGGAATCGAGTTTTCGTAAAAGTATTCTATTCAAATCATGCGAGAATTTAGAGTTACCTCGCCGCGAAAATTGATTCACCACAAAAACAAATGCTACGATCTACTGATTTCCAAAGTTTAGCGAGGCTAACTTTAAGATCCACGAACTTGAAACCACGAACGAAACCTCGAACTCTAGACTTAATTCACAAAAGAAAACTCACTTTTTCTTCTCTTTGCTTTTGCTCTCTGTGTTTTTTTTTCTCTCGCTTTTTCTGCGTGTCCTCTTTTTTTTTACTGAGCGTGTTTTTATATTCTTTTAGATGTGAGTCAGATGCTAACTTAAAGGAACGTGAAAGAGTGGGGAGCTTAGTTTGAAATCTAGTTGAGAATTTTAGGGTTGAGATAAAGGAATAAAAAAAAAATAGTAATATAATATTAACAAAACAAATAATAAATAATAATAAAAATAAATGATAAAACAAATAACAAAAAAAAGAAAGAAAGAACGAAGAAAGAAAAAATAAAATAATAAAAAAAAGAAACATGTGAAAAAAAAGAAGAAAAGATCGTGCAAGAGGAGAAGAAAAAAAAGAGAAGAATAAATAGAATAAAAATAAAATAAACTAAATGGGAGGAGGATTTTTAGGAAATAAGTTAAGGAAGTTGGGGGTAATTAGGATAAAGGTAAGGTAATTTACAATTATTAGGACTCTTCTTTCTATCTTTTTTTTTCCCCATAGGATATACGATTATTATTTTTCTTTTTTTTAGACTAGTTAAAAGTTAAATGATTAAACAAATACATTAAATTCACAAGCTTTCTTTATTAAACTTTAAACATAAAGTGAACTTATAATTTGTTGTAATTTTCAGTTTATTTATTTTTCATTTATTTTAAATATAACCCTACTGAAATATTAAAATTGGGTGTAAAATCTTTATGTTTTGGTCAAAAATTAGGTGTTCACAGTATGTCCCTCTTTGCTTGGTAAAACATGAAGAGTTTTCATGCAAAGACGTGAACAATGTGACTAATTTTTGACTGTGACATTGATCCAAAAATGTGAAAATAAATAAAAGAGAAGAGGTTTGACCACGCCCTAACTTTAGACAAACTACCTATCCTGAGTTAATGATAAGGAATCAGGTGTAGTTAATATACAGGAAGGGACGGGAGAATAATTTTAGGTAGTCGAGTGAGGCTTTGTCGAGGTTCCGGTTCGTAACTCCAGCTGTTACATTAAAAAGGAAAAATACAATAGGAGAGAAAGGAAAGATACAAGATCCTATCTACTCCACTAGTCCTGAGTCTTCGTTTTGAATCTTCGGTAATCGCTTCACCCTCTTTTGGTAGGTACATTGATTCCGAACTTTGAACTTGATATTTGAATTTAAGATCTGAAACTTATGATTTGACTTGAGCCGTTGACGCTCTTCCGCATGATATTCTTGAATTCTTGTTTTCTTAAGAAGATGATTCATGATACGTTGAGCCGTTACATGGGTTTAAAGCCACTCTAAATGTCATTGACATCTGACATTCTTCGTTTCTTTAATCAAAACGAGGATTTTATTCTTGAACTTCAAATTGGTATACTATGTAGAAACCTGCACGCCATAAAACAAAACAAACAAACGAAACAAAATTTTTGCCCCAGTATGCACTAGGAAAATTTGTGAGTTATTGATGAAAACTATAAAAGTTTAAACTAAGCATAAAAACATTTTTATTTTTATATCCCAAAATGCAACCAGGGGTTATTGTGCCCTGTGAAGACATGAAAATAAATAGGGATTATGGTGCCTCGTGAAGACATGGGAAAATAAAATAAAATAAGGGTTATTGTGCCCTATATGCGATCAGGGGTTATTGTGCCCGGTGAAGACATCAAAAATAAAATAGGGGTTATTGTGCCCTATACGCAACCAGGGGTTATTGTGCCCGGTGAAGAAATGAAAAATAAAATAGGGGTTATTGTGCCATATATACAACCAGGGGTTATTGTGCCCTGTGAAGACATGAAAAAATAAAATAAGGGTTATTGTGCCTATATGCAACCAGGGATTATTGTACCCTGTGAAGACATGAAAAATAAAATAGGAGTTATTGTGCCCTATATGCAACCAGGGGTTATTGTGCCCTGTGAAGACATGAAAACAAAAATAAAGGTTATTGTGCCCTATATGCAACCAGGGGTTATTGTGCCCTGTGAAGATATGAAAAATAAAATAAGGGTTATTGTGCCCTATATGCAACCAGGGGTTATTGTGCCCTGTGAAGACATGAAAAAATAAAATTAGGGTTATTGTGCCCTATATGCAACCAGGGATTATTGTACCATGTGAAGACATGAAAAATAAAATAGGGGTTATTGTGCCCTATATGCAACCAGGGGTTATTGTGCCCTGTGAAGACATGAAAAATAAAATAGGGGTTATTGTGCCCTATATGCAATCAGGGGTTATTGTACTCTGTGAAGACATGAAAAAATAAAATAAGGGTTATTGTGCCCTATATGCAACCAGGGATTATTGTACCCTGTGAAGACATGAAAAATAAAATAGGGGTTATTGTGCCCTATATGCAACCAGGGGTTATTGTGCCCTGTGAAGACATGAAAAATAAAATAGGGGTTATTGTGCCCTATATGCAATCAGGGGTTATTGTACTCTGTGAAGACATGAAAAAATAAAATAAGGGTTATTGTGCCCTATATGCAACCAGGGATTATTGTACCCTGTGAAGACATGAAAAATAAAATAGGGGTTATTGTGCCCTATATGCAACCAGGGGTTATTGTGCCCTGTGAAGACATGAAAAATAAAATAGGGGTTATTGTGCCCTATATGCAATCAGGGGTTATTGTACTCTGTGAAGACATGAAAAAATAAAATAAGGGTTATTGTGCCCTATATGCAACCAGGGATTATTGTACCCTGTGAAGACATGAAAAATAAAATAGGGGTTATTGTGCCCTATATGCAACCAGGGGT
>JAJOOS010013052.1:0-31679 GCA_029582725.1 Solanum chiquidenum
CATATATCTCAGTTATAGTATATGGGTATTCCCCATCTTTTCATTTACTTATGATTTAGCTTCCGCATCAGTTTATTATCTTTAGTATGCTCATGATCATACCAGCAGGGTTAGCTTGGGATCACTTGTGGTCCTAGGTCCCGTGTCCGCATCTCGGGGGTAGTCTTGGGGCGTGACACAAAGAGAATAGTCGACCCAAGCTTTGACAAAGAAGGAACATCACCTCATACACCAGAAGCTACACTTTGTGGAAAAATGTAGAAGAAATATGGGTTACTACAAAAATGCACCAAGTTTGATAGCCATGCATAAAAACCTTGAAAACATGCTAAAAGGAACATTTTTAGTTGAAAAGTATGCACTTCATCAAGTTTAAGATTCATCATGAAGATTAATGTAAAAGCATAATACATAAGCATATTCAACATATTGATCATCATATCATAATGGAAACATACCATAAATACCCTCAAAGTATCCTTGTGCAATGTATGAAAAAGATCTCATAATCCTACCCACACTAAGGAAAGTTTAATGAGTAACTCTAGTTCATAACTAATATTCTAGTTCATATTATCATAGTGGGATTAGCTTTAACCGACATAGACCATGTGAGCTAAATCATGGAATCTGATGTCTACCCCACACAGAAAAGGGGTTGTCCTACTTGCCTAAAGTATAAAAAACTATTAGCTTAGGTGGATCCACTAGCTAAAGACCTATGAGGTCACATAGATTATGTGATAAGGGGATTTCTACTAGAAATTCCAGCCTCTACTAACGTGAGGGCTTCCATCCCAAGAGAATATTCCTAGAAACCCGGCCTGTACTATCATAAGGGCTTCCATCTCATATCACTATCCACTCGGTGCTAAGCATAATTCCCATTGAGTTCATGTTAAGTCTTGACTTAACTTCATAATTACGGAAGAATGTCTTGACACTCAATCCATATAACTCATACTAAAGCTCATAGATTCATTAGGTGAGACTAGTCTTCCAACCTTAGAATCACTACATGTGACAAACCTTTCACATTATATCATATTCATACCTAAGTGTGTACATGAGGATAATCATCCAATCAACACGACAATTACATTATAATATATTCACCTTACTCTCAAAGTGATCTAAATGCATATACACAAGTCTCATACACATAGCTAATTCCCATGCTTTGCCCTTCAAGGACTATAGATCACATTCGACCAACATATCTAGAATTACTACATTAGACATGGATGGTAACATTATCAAATACTAAACTACGAAAAGTACAATTTCATAGTATTCACCTCACTACAATTCACCCACATCACAAAGTCATAATTAAGGTTTGGGGATTTCATGGATTCATGGGAGATTTTCTCATAAAACACATAATAATCAAAAATTCAATCATAATATATGACAATTAAATCATTAAAATCATTTTTAGAAAGAATCCATAACTTGGAGTGAAAACCCTAGTTTTTAGGGAATTTAACTTTGAAATTGAGAGTTTGAGGGCTCCATGGATGAAAGTTATCCATGAATAAAATACTACCATACCTTAGGTGAAGAAATCCAACAAATTCGTGTGAAAAAAGCCTCCTTCTTTAAGCCTTAACTTGATTTTCTTCTTCTTCTTCTTCCTTGGGGTTCTATAAAGAAGATTTTGGAGAGGATTTGGTTTCGATTTGGGGATTTAGGAATTATGATTTTAGATGGGTTAGTCTAGGTGGGAAAAATACTTATATATGTTTTTAAAATAGGCTTAAAACGACACCATATAACCATTAAATAAAAAGGAAATCCCTAAAAGACCCCTAGACTTAACTGCCAAATGGCAGTTTCAGGTGTCACCTACGGCCCAGGACCTTCGATTTGTGAGTGGACTCACGTGGCATCCTGCAGGTCCGTGGTTTGGGGTTTTGCAGCCCCTCATACAAGCCCTTGACCCACGCCCTCCCCCCACGGAGCGTGGACCACCGTATGGGGCGTAGGTCCCTCCGTGGATGACTGCTTTTTGAACAGTTTTGTGGGGGGTTTTAGGGTCCTCCTCAAGGATCCTTGGTTGGTCCTTGGGGATTTTACCTTGACGCCTTAACGAAAAAACATTTATTTTAAGTACCGGGAGTTATTTATGACTTTAATCCTTGTGTTAAGCCCTAGTTTAGGCTACTAGTTTCCGGAATGTTACATTATCTCCCCCTTGGGAACATTCGTCATCGAATGACGATATAGACACCTTACGGATTTAAAGACTCAAGACTAGCGGCGCGGGGTTGCATGAAACATAAAAGTAATGCATCATTTAAAGGAGGAAACATCAACTCCATCTCAAAACATAATTAACGCAATACAAGGGAGTAGGAACTACACCTATCAACCCAATATGCATGACTCTCACTATTTCTCATATTCATAGGAGGAACTACCTTCTCTTACTAAATAATGCTCAACACAACATCATGTAGCCAATATGCCAATACTCTCAAAAGCACACTAAAGCATGTTCATCAACACATCTCATGAAGTCAACTAGGCAACTCATACTGAATGCACAACAACATGAGGAACATAAATCATGAGAAACTCATTTTCTTACTAAACATGAATTTTATCAAGAACATGCATAACATAAGGAAATCATGGAAAAGCTCATATAAAACACATGACTCCCAAAACACTAAAACTCAAGAGGAACTACTTACCTCAAGCTTGATTAAGAGTAGAAGGAAAGAGATGAGGGTATCGGGACATCATATCTGCCTCGGCCTCCCAAGTAGCACCCTCAACTAAATGATTTCTCCATAAAACCTCACGGAAGTTACTTCTTTGTTTCTCAATCTCTTGACTTGCCAGTCAAGGATCTCTACTGGAACCTCTTCATAGGACAGGCTTTCATCGACTTCTAACCCTTCTAGAGGAATAATGGACACCGGGTCCCCAAAACACTTTTTAAGCATATAAACATGAAATACTAGGTGAACCGGGACCAACACATTTGGCAAGTCCAATTCATAGGAAACTTTCCCAATGCGCTTCAAAATTTGATATAGGACTACATACCAGGGACTAAATTTCCGTTTTTTGCTAAAACTCATCACACCCTTCATAGGGGAGATTTTCAAATAGACTCTATCACCAACTTCAAATTCTAGGTCCCTTCTCCTCACATCAGCATAAAACTTTTGCCTACTTTCAGACGTCCTCAACCTCTCTCTAATGAGCCAAACTTTTTTAATAGCTTCATAAACTGATTCGGGACCAATAAGAGGAATATCACATACCTCAAACCAACCAACCGGAGACCTACATCTCCTACCATACAAGGCTTCAAACGAAGCCATATCGATACTTGAGTGGTGACAATTATTGTAGGAAAACTCTATTAAGGTCAAGTGGTAATCCCAATCACCTTTAAAATCTGTAAAACACACCCTCAACATGTCATCTAAAGTTTGAATGGTGCGTTCCTCTTGACCATCCGTTTGAGGGTGGAAAGCGGTGCTAAGCTTCACCTTAGTACCAAGCCCTTTTTGGAATGACTTCCAAAAGTGCGAAGTAAATTGAGTACCCCGATAAAAAATAATAGATAAAGGAACTCCATGTAATTTCACTATCTCCCTTATATACAATTTAGCATAGTCTTCCACCGAAAGAGAAACCTTAATGGGAATAAAGTGGGATGATTTTGTCATCCTATCAACAATGAACCAAATAGAATCATGTTGCCTTCGAGTATGAGGCAAACCCACAAAAATGTAACACTTCGGAAAATGGTAGGTTAAACTAGAACCTAAACGTGAAGGAGCCCCTCGTGAAGATGCCTTGGGAATATGAGCTAAGGGCCCAAAAAAGGCATGGCTACTGCCTCACCCTTCACGAGTCTGACCACAGATCATGGTCATCACCACGACTCCTGAAGGGGCTCGTGAAGATGCCTTGGGCGAGGGAACATTGTGCTCCAAAATCATGACCACTGCTTCACCTTCACGGGCAGGACTATGGGCCGTGGTCCTCACCACGACTCGTAAAGGTGGCTCGTTGTCCCTGATGTGGTGACTTAAATGAAGGTTAGTTGAGTCATTTCCTTTTTAAGTCTTATTAAAGTGGGGTCGTTTTGGTGTTTTTAGGAGTAGTATATAAGTTATTTTTAAGTCAAAATTCCCAAGACTAACTCATTATACTCTAACACCCAAATCAAATCAAAAACTTCCTCTTCTCTCAATATCTCTCTCTCTAAACTCAAAGAAGAAGAAAGGAATAGTTGGAGCTAGGGTTTGTGGATTTCAAAGGTTCTTCCTCAAATTTCTTGGGGATTTCAAATCAAGGTATTTATGCTTTTCACCTATGGGTAGTTTCCACCCGTAGAGTCCCCTCAAAAGTTGGTTTTTAAGATTCCAATTTCCCCCAAACCTAGGGTTTTTAATCTATGTCATGGGTCTTCTTCCAAAACATTTTCAATTGTTTATTTATGATTGATTATGGTTGGTTATGATGAATTATGATTGGAGTGATGGATTATTGTTGATTTATAATTAAAAAAATCTCTACAAGGACCCATGATTCCCCCATATTGATGAATTATGAATTAATAATGTGGGTTGGTTAATATTAGAAGTATGTCAATTGATTATGTTTGTGTTGTATTAGATGTTGAATCATGCAATTCCACCTATATTATGTAGTAACTGTATGTGGTTGGGTTGATTGTAATTCATGACCCTTGAAGGGAAAGGTATGAGGGTTTCTACATCTTTATGAGAATTTGTGTACGAACTTATGGTTCACATAGAAAGTGAAGATCTTATGACTATTGTTGTATTGTGGTACTGTTGTAAGATTTTTCTCCCCTACCCTTGCACATGACTATGTATGATATGTTTATGACTATGATAGTATTGTCGTGTTGAATGAAAGGCTATTCTCATGAACACACTACGAATATGATGTGAAAGGTTTACTCGCGTATTGATGATTCTAAGGTTGAAAGGACATTCTTACCTAATGAATCTATGAGCTATTATGATACCATGTTGACTTGAGTGTCTAGTGCATTCTTTCATGAACATGAACTTAAGTAAAGACTTAATATGACTTTAAAGAGAATTATGGTTAGCACCAAGTGGATATGAGTATGAGATGGAAGCTATTACGTTAGAAAGTCCGGCTTCCCAAAGTAAGTTATCTAATGAGATGGAAATCTTTCACATTAGAAAGTTTGGGTTTCCAGTAGCAATATCCTTATCCCATAACTATGTGCCCACATAGGTCTTTAGCTAGTGGATCCACCTAAATGCTAAACATGTTAGTTATACCTTAGGCAAGTAGGACACCTCTTTTCGGTGTGGGGCTTGACACCGGATTCCATGTAGCTCACATGGTCTATGTCGATTGAGGCTAAATTTTCCTATATGACAAGAACATGAACAAGAACAAGAATATGAACATGAACATGAACTATACTTATGACTTCTTATTGAGTTTTACTTGGTGTGAGTGGGGGTATGGGACTTCACTTGTACATTGCACAAGTAGGCTTATAAAGGGGTTGTGGGGTGGTTTCTCTTATGCTTTGAAGACTTATGAATTATGTATGTATGATATGCATGGTTGTTAAGGTTCACTTTACTTCCTACAAGTTATGAATATGAATGTTTCCTTGTATAAGAGTAAAGGCTATGAATGAGGTCAAGGCATGATATGAATGATGTTGGTGACCTAAAAGTGGTACTTAGCAATTGGTAGGGTTATGGGATCTTGCGTTTACATTGCACTAGTATAGCTTTGGGGTTGCTTATGATATTGTTTGACTTATGTGTCTTCACAAATGTACATGATGGCTTTTAAACTTAATATATGCATGGTTTCAGCTAAATGTCCTTTTTATGCATGTTTTAAGGATTTTCTATGCATGGCTTCCATACTTAGTACATTATATGTGCTAACCCATATTTTCTACCCTTTTTTAAGTGTAGGTTCCAGCCGTTGAGGTATACTTCTTCTCTCAAGTAGAGCTTGGATTGATTCTCTCCACGCTCTTGGTGAGTCCTCAAGTTCGAGGATGGATTGTTCATTTTTAGTTCGTATCTTACTTTCTATTTTTGAGACTATGTTGTGTAAAGGGCTGTGACCCTAAGATTGTATTCAATTTTATTAGATGGTTTTATGAGATAAAGTCTCGACTGCCATCCGATTTATCAAATGACTTTGATTGTAATAAAAAAAATTCCTATCATTTCTATTGCTTATGTTATGATTATGCTACGGGCTTGTATAAGACCCATTCTGGGTCGAATAAGCCATGTTTCATCTAGGGGGTAATCCCGGGTCGTGACAAATAAAATCCTTATTCACCTCTTCCCACTTCCAAGTGGGAATTGGTATATCTTTCAAAAACCATCCGGCATTCGGTGCTCAACCATAACTTGTTGATAATTAGTACATTTGGCTACAAATTCCGCAATATCCTTTTTCATATCATTCCACCAATAGATTTCTCATAGATCACGGTACATCTTGGTGGCTCCTGAATGAATAGAATATCTAGAACCATGAGCCTCTTCTAAAATTTGCTCCCTCAAACCATCAACATCCGAAACACATAATCAACCTTGGTACCTAAGTACCCCATCTCCCCTTTTGGGAGAAAGTCTCAACGCACTTCTTGAGTACCAACTCTTCAACTCAATTAATATAGGATCAAGTTCTTGTTTAGACTTCACATCTACCACAAAGGACGATTCAAAGCCATTATCAACCGTGACACCACCCTTAGGGGAATCTACTAGTTGGACACCTAACCGAGCAAATCTATGTACCTCACGAACCAATTTCTTATTTTCATCCTCTAAATGAGCCATACTACCCATGGATAATCTACTAAGTACATCCGCTACAACATTAGCTTTGTCGGGGTGGTAAAGGACACTCATTTCACAATCCTTCAAAAGTTCTACCACCTTCTCTGTCGGAGATTCAAGTCTTTTTGACTGAACACATATTGAAGTTTTTTTGTGATTGGTCAAAACATCCACGTGGACCCCATACAAGTAATGTCTCCATATCTTCAAGGCAAATACTACCGCCGCTAATTCAAGATCATGAGTCGGATAATTCTTCTCATGTACCTTGTGTTGCCTTGAAGCATAGGCAATAACTTTACTATTTTTCATGAGGACACACCCCAAACCCATTCTAGAGGCGTCACAATATACAACAAAACCATTTGTACCCTCTGGTAAGGTCAACACCGGAGCGGAAGTAAGTCTATCTTTCAATTATTGTAAGCTTTTCTCACAAGCCTCCGACCACTCAAATTTAGCCTTCTTTTGAGTCAAAGTCGTCAACAGACAAGGAATAGAGGAAAAACCCTCAACAAACCTCCTATAGTAACTGAACAAACCCAAAAAGCTTCTAATGTTAGAAGGAGTTTGAGGTCTAGGACAACTTTTGACCGCATCCATCTTCTTCGTATCTACCTCGATACCCTTATTTGACACAATAAGACCAAGGAAAGCTACGGACCTCAACCAAAACTCACACTTGCTAAACTTTGCAAAAAGTTGTTGGTCCTTAAAAACGTGCAACACAATTCTCAAATGGTCCATGTGTTCATTCTCACTCCTTGAATATATCAAAATATCATCGATAAATACAATCATAAACATATCAAGGTATTGTCTAAACACCCTATTCATCAAATCCATAAATTCCACCTGGGCATTTGTCAACCCAGATGACATAACCACAAATTCATAGTGACCATACCGGTTCCTAAAGGCAGTCTTGGAAATATCAACCCCTCTCACCCTTAGTTGGTCATAACCCGAACGAAGCTCAATTTTGGAGAAGTAACTAGCCCCTTGGAGTTGACCAAACAATTCATTGATTCTCAAAAGGGGATATTTATTCGTAACTGTCACTTTGTTCAATTGGCGATAGTCGATGCACATTCTAAGAGACCCATTCGTCTTCCTAACAAAAAACACTGGAGTACCCCAAGGAGAGATACTCGGTCGGATAAAGCCCTTATCTAATAAATACTTGAGTTGCTCTTTCAACTCGGCCGGAGCCATTCTATAAGTATGGATGGAGATAGGGTGTATATCCGGCAAAAGGTTAATGCCAAAATCTATTTTCCGCTCGAAAGGAATGTTGGGCAAGTCATCGGGAAAGACTTCTAGAAATTCATTCACCATGGAGACCGACTCTAGAGAAGGGGATTTGGACTCAACATCCATCACCCTAACAAGATGGTAAATACACCCTTTGGAGATCATTTTGCCAGCTTTGAGGCAAGAAATAAATTGACCTCTAGGGATAGAATTCCCCCCTTCCACTTTAAAATAGACTCATTTGGGAATTGAAATTTGACCACTCGAGTCCTACAATCTATAGAGGCATAACATGCCTGTAACCAATCCATACCCAAAATCACATAAAAAACTAGCATGTCTAACTCTAACAAATCCACCAAGGTAACTTTGTGAGACAAAAAAATAGGACAACTTCTATAGACTCTTTTTTGCCACTACCGAATCACCAACCAGAGTAGAAACCGAAAAAGGGTCTACTAATACTTCGGGGAGTGTTTCAAACTTCATAGCCACAAGAGGTGTAACAAAGGAAAGAGTGGCACTGGGATCTAACAAAGCATATACATCAATAGAAAGACTTGTAACATACCAGTCACCACGTCCGGGGAGCTATCTTGGTCACTTCGGGATTGAAGAGCATAAAAGCGGTTTTGCTTTTGGGCATTGGAGTTGGAACCGCTTGGAGGAGTTTGTTTGCCTTCTCTCCCCTTGGCCATGAGTATCGAACACTCTCTCATTTATGACCACTCTTTCCACACCCATAGCACCCATCCGAGCCAACTAAGCATTTGCCTATATGTTTTCTACCACAGTTTGCACAATTAGGCCTAGCAACATACGTACCACCACCATTACCTCCTTGAGTTTTAGGGTTGCAAACCCTATCCTTGTTGACCCTTGGAGTACTAGAGGAGCCTTGATTGGAGAATCTTTGCTTAAACCTTTGTCGACCTTGTCCATCAGACTTAGCATTGGAGAAATTTCCATCATCGGTTCTAGCTCTTTTTACCTCCCTATTGTTGCCTTGGAGTTTCTCATCCTCCATTTGTTGGGCATACACCATAAGACGTGAGATATCCATATCATGAAGGAGCATTACCGTACAACATTATTTTCTTACCACCTTGGATATACTTGCCTAAGGTAGAACCAAACTATAGGTGGATCCACTAGCTAAAGACCTATGAGGGCACATAGTTTATGGGATAAGGGGATTTCTACTAGAAAACCCGGCCTCTACTAACTCGAGGGCTTCCATCCCAAGAGATTGTTCCTACAAACTAGGCCTCTACTATCATGAGGGTTTCCATCTCATATCATTATCTACTCGATGCTAAGCATAATTCCCATTGAGTTCATGTTAAGTCTTGACTTAACTTCATAATTACAGAATATTGTCTTGACACTCAATCCATATAACTCATACTAAAGCTCATAGATTCATTAGGTGAGACTAGTCTTGCAACCTTAGAATCACTACATGTGACAAACCTTTCACATTATATAATATTCATACATAAGTGTGTACATGAGGATAACCATCCAATCAACATGAAAATTAGATTATAGTATATTCACCTTACTCTCAAGGTGATCTAAATGCATATACATAAGTCTCACACACATAGCTAATTCTCATGTTTTGCCCTTCAAGGACTATAGATCACATTCGACCAACATATCTAGAATTACTACATTATACATGGATGGTATATGATTCAAATACTAAACTACTACAAGTACAATTTCATAGTATTCACCTTACTACAATTCACCCACATCACAAAGTCATAAATTAGGGTTATGGGGGTTTCATGGATTCATGGGAGATATTCTCATAAAAACCATAATAATCAACAATTCTATCATAATATATGATAATTAAATCATTAAAAATGTTTTAGAAAGAATTCATGACTCGGAGTGAAAACTCTAGTTTTTAAGGAATTTCTAACTTTGAAATTGAGAGTTTGAGGGATCCATGGATGAAAGATATCCATGATTAAAAGACTACCATACCTTAGGTGAATAAATCCAACAAATTCATGTGAAAAATTCTCCTTCTTCAAGTCCTAACTTCATTTTCTTCTTCTTCCTTGTGGTTCTAGACAGAAGATTTTGGAGAGGATTTGGTTTTGATTTGGGGAATTAGGAATTATGATTTTATATGGGTTAGTTTAGGTGGGAAAAATACTTATATGGGTGTTTAAAATAGTCTTAAAATGACATCACATAACCATTAATTGAAAAGGAAATCCCTAAACGACCCTTAGACTTAATTGCCAAAAGGCAGTTTCAGGTCTCACCTATGGCCCAGGACCCACGGTCCATGATTGGACTCCCGTGGCATCCTTCAGGTCTGTGGTTTTAGGTTCTGAAGCCCCTCATCCCAGCCCTTGACCCAAGCCCTCCTCCCACGGAGCATGGACCACCCTACGGGGTGTAGGTCCCTCTGTGGGTGATTTCTTTTTGTGCAATTTTGAGGGGCGTTTTTGGGTCCTTCTCAAGGATCCTTGGTTGGTTTTTGGGGAGTCGTACCTTGACGACTTAACCCAAAAACATTTATTTTAAGTACCAGGAGTTATTTACGACTCTAATCATTGTGTTAAGCTCTACTTTAGGCTACTAGTTTCTGAAATGTTACACTCTCACAGCAAAACTTGTTGTTCTGATAGTCGTGATGTCACGCCCCGAGCCTACACCCCGGACATGGTTGCCACTCGAGAACCATTTCTATCCCCAAGCGAACCCTTGGCCTGGCTTACTTACTCAGCAGAATACTTAAACCCAACAAATGTAACTCATGCAATAACTTAAGAAATAATATCTTAGACAAAATGGCAACTCAAGTCTTAAACATGTACAACTAAAATGAATAAGACTAAAGGACTATACTATCCGTCTATGAAGCCTCTAAAAGAAAGAGGGATGTCGGGAGAAGACCCCCAATAATCCTAACAAAGAAATATTGAAAGCAAAGTAAAAGGAGTACTTCGGAATACAAGGAGGCTCACCAAATGACTCTGAGTGCTCAACTGGATCAATGAGGCACTGGGTGATGATCCTGGTTACATGTATCTGCATCATAAGATAATGCAGGCCAACTGGCATCAGTACATTGAATGTACGAGTATGCGCGTTGGAATGCTAAACATAACATAGGCTTGAAAAGAATCTGAAAGAAACACTTACCTTGGCTCTTCTCAACTCGTGAATAACTTAACTCAATATAAAGCAATAAAACGCATGCAATATATGAAAAGCTTGTGAAATAGTGGAAAACAACTTAGTTTGTTAAATAAAAATGCATTAACAAACCTAAATTTACTCATATAATAAAGTAATATAGTTTTTGTGGGAGTTTCTCTAACCAACAACCACCACTATGAGCCTAAGTGGTGATACAGCGTCTTGCCCACGCTGCCAGAACTATCCTATACTTTGTTGTCATATAGAACGTCTTAACTAAGTGGATCCACTAGTCTATGCTAAAAAGAAAATTAAGGTGTCATTTAAAAAGTATGATCCTTTACTACCCATGATGGCTACATGGTTTATGCAGACTGATGAGTCCACGATTTGGACTCATTTAGGGCTATATTTTGGTATAATTAGTGTCCTCAAATGCATATTTTGTCTCAATAACTGATGAAAAACCTTAAGTTTTAGGTATTTGGTGTTTGAGGCAAAGCATGGACACTACTTGGCAAAAAGGAACAAGGCGGCTGAAAAGAGCAAAGAAATGAAGGCATGAGGATCGCCGAGACTAGTTGGCGAGTCACCAATGGGCCTGGAGATCACCTTTTGTACCAGTGTGCTGAACCCTGAAGGAAAAGATCGAGTTGGCGATGAAATGGAGCAGTCGGAAATAGACTTGACTGAAGGGCGGATCACCGAGTGGATCGGCGATCCCGACTAACTGCACCGAGTGGATCCTTCACAACACATTTTCTAAAATCTATAAATACTAGTTCAGTTTTTATTCTTGTAAGTGATTTTAGATGGATATTAGACATTTTTTACATTTTCCAGCTTTTAGCTCTAAGTTTGGGGAGACATTGTTCTTGAAGGGTTTTAACTCCAAGAAATTGGGTGTGGGTCTTTAAGATTCTTCAACCTTGACTTGTTTAAAGACTTAATTCTCCATACCCATTGGATGGTAAC
Source organism: Solanum chiquidenum (assembly GCA_029582725.1). Lineage (NCBI taxonomy): Eukaryota > Viridiplantae > Streptophyta > Magnoliopsida > Solanales > Solanaceae > Solanum > Solanum chiquidenum. Next base: position 12,255 of record JAJOOS010013052.1, read on the forward strand.
ACCTTTTGGTATCAATATCTATCTCTTTAGCATGTCTAGCTAAAGTCCCAATTCTTGGGGTGTGATTATGTTAATATGGGTTAAATTTGTTGTTGGGTATTGCTTATTGTTAGTCTTTTTATTGTTTATTTGTGATTTCATTTAGTAGTTGTGTTTGAACTTAGTGAATTAGTAGTTGCAAATACGACTTCATCTTCGCATTTTTGGGTTGCTCGAGAGAGAGGTTTGAAAACCAAGACTACTAAATAATGGCCGGTGGTATTGGGTCGACATGAGGTTTAGCTCGAGAGAGTGAGCCCTAGTCCCTCTCACACACATTCAGCTCAAGAGAATGAATGGTCTAAGGAGAAGGTTGTGCTTAAAGCGGAAACTCGGTGTTCGAGATAAACTGAGTTGATTCGGGGTAAGTTGCTCGAGAGAGAATTTACTCCCACAAAGTCTAGCCTAGTTACAAATATTCAACTATTTTCTATCAATAGCATTTACCCAATTTTCTATCAATATCCATTCCAAGAATCCCCGTCTCCTAATTCGTATTCTCTTATTTGCACTATTTTTAGTTGTCACTTGCTACAAAAACCCCCATTAGATAATTGACACTTGTGTCAAAACCCTTTAATTTATAAATTTTTTTATTCATTAATGTTTTTAGCTAAGGTTGACTAAAGTGAATTCATACTTGACCATTAATTTTCATAACCACTCCCCTGGGACTCGACCCCAACCCTTGGTTGGGTTACTTTACTATTGTAAGATCGTAGACACTTGCATTGGAAGTTGTGTCTTGATGCAAACATCAGAGACTTGAGTTAATATGAACTCGCATCCCCATATCGGTTCTCAATAATACTCCCAAAATACACTTAGCTCATATGTTTTAAAACAAACTTTTTTCTTTGGTTTGAGATGATTACTCAAAACTTAGCTTAAAATCTCTCTTGGAAATCGGTGTTCCCTTGCTTGCTCAAATGTGAAAACATTTCTTAACTTTTGGGAATACTTAGATTTGGAGAAATGAACTCAAATCTTTACTCTTTGCTTGGATTAAAACTTCAGTTTTAAAATAAAGTTAAAACGTTTGTGAAATACTTTTGAAAACTTTATGAACTTCTATTGACTTACTTCTTAACTTTTAGACTTGACTCTTAACTTTCCTTGAATTGAATTATGGATTCAAAGTTCATGATCTCATGTTTGTGGATGATTTCATGATGTTTAGACGTACCTTAGAGTGTTGGAATCAACTAGATATCTTAGGTACATTGGTAAGGAACTAGTACGGAAAGGTGGGGGAAGAATGGGAAGAATTGGCGTCCCTGGAGCTCTGAGAGGTGCGGGGCGCCAGCCCTTGAAGATCAGAGACAGGGTTGGGGAGCTCTGGCTGGTGCGGAGCCCCAGAGCCCAGAGTTTAGACCCCTTATTGGGGCGCTCTGGGAGGCGCAGCGCCCCAGCCCCCTCCCCAAAAAACTTCAAACTTTCTTCTTCGTTTTTCAACTCTAAACCCTCTAATTTCACTTAGTTCTTTCCCCAAACACTTAGAATCATTTATACCCTCAATATATATTAGATTCAACTAGAAATTACACCCGAAAACGTGGATCAAATATCAAGAAACTTCAACAACACAACCCACAAGAATTCAAATGAATTTCATCAAAGACTCAAAGGATTTACTTTCAAATCTAATAATCTTCGCTGAATTGAATCATGATTGGCGCGTGGGTGAACTAACCCAATGCTATGTGATCTCACATACCTCATAGGGATCACCCCTTGATGAAATACACACGTAAATCTCCAAGAAATTGACGAATCTTGAACTTTCTTCTCTTTTCTCCTATTTTCTCTTTTCTCCAAGACCTAGCGTGTACTTCAACTTTTCTAAACTGACTAAAATCTGATTTTACCCCAGTTAAACTCCCAAAAACGAATTAATATGATTGGGTAAGGAAAAGACTAAAATACCCTTCCAAAATCCGGATTAGACTTTCCTTATCCAAACAGCCCACCTTCCAAAGGGCATATCTCACTCATCGAACTCGGAATCACGCAAACTCGGCGGCGTTGGAAAGATTTTTCCAAGATATTTCCTACCATACCTAAAAACACACCTATATCATCCTGAGTTAGAAGTTATAGTAATTTGAAGTTGACCAAAAACTCAACTTATCCTAACTTAACAAAATTTCCAGATTTTCATTCTTTCCAAAAATGACTATTTCCAATTCTTAACTCCTTCCTAGTTATTTCAATTTGCGAGATGTTACAATATCTCCCCCTTGGGAACATTTGTCCTCGAATGAGATTACTCTTACTAGGCAAAGGGTGTAATATCAATCATTCAGTTCAAACACCCAACAAGCAAATCTAAAACATCAAGTATATAAATCATAGAGTACTAAAAAGAGAATTAGTACCTTGATCTGGAACTTCTCTGGTTTCAAAGAGATGTGGATCCGATTTTTATTGTTTATCCTTTCCTGCGCTTGTCTTGTATTGAGGTATACCGAAGAGATTCGTAAAAGTAGGTAACAGAAGGGGAGGGATTGCTATTTTATATTAGTGAGGACACGCCACTTTCATTTTCAACAATCTAATGCCTATCTCTTCTTCATATCTTTCTCAGCTTCCCAAGTAGCTTCCTCAACAAACGGGTTCCTCCAAAGAACTTTGTTTGATGCTACTTCCTTAGTCCTCAACTTGTGAACTTGGCAATCTAGAATCTGAATCAGAATCTCTTCATAAGATAAGCTATCCTTGATCCCAATACCTTCAGTTGGTATGATCAATGAAAGATAGCCCATGCATTTCTTCAACATGGAGATGTGAAATACCGGATGAACAGATGCTAACCCTGGTGGTAGCTCCAATTAATAAGCTACTTTGCAAATCCTCTTGGCTATTCGATAAGGTCCAATATATCGGGGACTAAGCTTCCCCTTCTTACCAAACCTCATAACGCCCTTCATGGGTGAAACTTTTAAATACACCCAATCATCTACTTTAAACTCTAACTCTCTCCTCCTAACATCAGTGTAGGATTTCTAACGACTCTGCGCCGTTTTCAACCTCTCTTGAATCACTTTCACCTTTTCCATAGCTTGATGAACTAAATTTGGTCCTATCAACCCAGCTTTACCAACTTCAAATCATCCAATAGGAGATCTGCATCTTCTCCCATAAAGATCATCATAAGGAGTCATTTGGATGCTAGAGTGGTAACTATTATTGTAAGCGAACTCAATGAGAGGTAGGTGATCATCCCAATTACCCTTGAAATCGATCACGCACGCCCTCAACATATCCTCTATGGTTCGAATAGTGCGCTCTGCTTGCCTATCAGTCTGAGGATGAAAAGCAGAACTTAAGTTCACCTTTGAACGTAAGCCTTTCAAAAAATATTTCCAGAACTATGCAGTAAATTATGCACCTCTATCTGAAATAATCGAAACAGGGACTCCATGAAGTCTTACTACCTCTTGAATATACAACTTAGCATAATCTTCTGCTGAATGGATAGTCTTTACCAGCAAAAAGTGAGCTAATTTTGTCATTCTGTCGATAATCATCCACATATAATCATGTTGCCTGCGAGACTTTGGTAAACCTGTGATGAAATCCATATTAAATATCTCCCACTTCCACTCTAGAAGTTCTATATTCTAATCCAAACCACCGGGCCTTTGGTGCTCTACCTTAACTTGTTGGCAATTCGAACACTTAACAATAAACTTTGCAATGCCCTTCTTCTTACTACTCCACCAATAGACTTCTCTCAAATCGTGATACATCTTTGTGGAACCCGGATGAATGGAATATATGGAGCTATGAGCTTCCTCCATGATCCTCTCTTGGATTTCATCCACCCTTGGTACACACAACCTATCTTGATACCTAAATACGCCATATCCCCTTTGTTCAAAACTCAATACTTTTTTCTTATGTACATTTGCCTTCAATTCAAGCATAATAGGATCTTGGTCTTGCTTTTCTTTCACTTATGATACTAATGAAGATTCATCCCCATTCATCACCACTACTCCTCCTTCTGTGGAATCCATTAGTGGGACTCCCAGGCGTGCAAGTCTATGCACATCTTTTGCTAACTCTCTCTTTTCTTCCTCAACATGGGTGGTACTACCCATAGACAACCTGCTCAAGGAATCAACAACAACATTAGCCTTACCTGGGTGGTAAAGAATACTCATGTCATAATCCTTGAGTAATTACCTCATTTGTCTGAGATTGAGTTCTTTCTGAGTAAACACATACTGAAGACTCTTGTGATTAGTGAATACATCTACATAAACACCATACAAATAACGACGCCATATCTTCAAAGCAAATATACAGTAGCCAACTCTAAGTCATAGGTTGGGTAATTATTCTCATGAACTTTTAACTGTCTAGAGGCATAAGTTATAACCTTAACATTCTGCATTAATACGCAACCCAAACCAACTCTAGATACATCATAATACACCACAAAACCTTGAGTACCTTCTGGTAAGGTCAAACCTGGGCAGTAGTTAACCTCTTTTTCAATTCCTGAAAGCTTTTCTCACAAGCTTCAGACCATTGAAACTTCACTGTCTTCTGAGTTAACTTTGTCAAAGGAGATGAAATAGATGAGAACTCCTCTACAAACCTTCTATAATAGCCAGTCAAACCTAAGAAACTCCTAATATCGATTGGAGATGTAGGTCTAGGCCAATTCTACACTGCCTCTATTTTCTGGGTATCAACCTTAATTCCCTCTCCAAACACAATGTGGCCTAAGAATGCCACAGACTGAAGCCAAAACTCACACTTAGAGAATTTGGCATACAACTCTCTATCTTTCAAAGTCTGGAGAACTATTCTGAGATGACTAGCATGATATTCTGCATTCCTTGAATAGATTAGTATGTCATCAATGAAGACGATAACAAACATATCTAATCAGGTTTGAACACTCTATTCATAAGGTCCATGAACACTGCTGACGCATTGGTTAAACCAAAGGACATGACCAGAAACTCATAATGACCATAACGGGTCCTGAATGTTGTCTTGGGAATATCACACTCCGTTACTTTCAACTGATGGTAGCCAAATGTGAGGCCAATCTTAGAAAAATAAGAAGCTCCCTGAAGTTGATCGAAAAGATCATGAATTCTTGGAAGAGGATACTTGTTCTTGATGGTAACCTTGTTCAACTGATGGTAATTTGTACACATCCGAATGGAACCATCTTTCTTTCTCACAAATAAGACCGGAGTGCCCCAAGGTGAGACACTTGGTCGAATGAATCCCTTATCTAGCCGATATTTCAACTGTTCTAAGCTCTTTCAACTCTTTTGGTGCCATTCTATATGGCGGAATAGATATCAGACGAGTATCTATAAGAAAATCTATACCGAAGTCTATTTCTCTCTCAGGAGGGACTCTGGGTAGATCATCTGGAAAGACTTATGGAAACTCTTTTACTACTGGAACTGACTGAATAGGAGGAATCTCATAACTAGATTCATTAACTCAGACTAAGTGATAAACACACCACTTGGAAACTAACTTTCTTGCCTTAAGGTACGAAATGAAATGACCCTTAGGCACTGCTGAACTACTTTTCCACTCTAAGACTGGCTCATTAGGAATTTAGAACTTAACAACTCAAGTTCTACAATCAATGGAGACATAACAGGCATGAAGCCAATCCATACCTAGAATGACATCAAAATCTACCATGTCTAACTCAATTAAATCAGCCATGGTGTATTTGTGATTTATGGAAATGACACAATCACGATACACCCGCTCAGCTAGAATAGACTCCCCAACAGGTATAGAAATACAAAAGGGTTCACAGAGTTTCTCAGGAAGAACATCAAACTTATTTGAAACATAAGGGGTTACAAAAGATAAACTTTCTCCTGGGTCTAACAAAGCATAAGCATCAAAAGAAAAGACTTTGATCATGCCAGTGACAACATCTGGAGAGTTCTCTTGCTCTTGGCGACTAGTGATCGCATAAAGGATATTTGTCCCTCCACCAGTACTGGAAGTAGCTCCTCTAGGTGCAGCCCTGTTTGGTGGAGCAACTTATGAAGATTGGGATCTGTTGACCTGATTTCCACTACCTTGACGGTTCTTAAGACATTCTTTCATGAAGTGACCCTCTTGTCCACACTTGAAACAACATGACTGGCCATCACGACACTTACCTGGGTGGGTTCTACAACACTTAATACATGCAGGAGCCCAGTTACCTCCTTGTGACACACTACCTTGAGACTGCGTAGGTCTAGCTCTGAAATGCTGTGAATTCTGGCTATTATACTCACATTTGTTTCTGGGCGCAGGTGCACTAGCAGATGATAGAGCAGGTCCCTTTAGCTTTTGCTGGAAGGACGAATGGTTCACATTTCTTTTCTGCTCCCCGGATTTAATCCATGTATTAGCTTTATTATTTTTGAATTCCTCCATATCCCTCATCTTCTCTTCCTCAACCTGCTGCACATAGATCATCAACCTTGATATATCCATGTCCCCAATTAGCATCACTGCCCTACCCTCTTTGCTTGATAGACGGGACAACCCATCAACAAACAGACTCATTCTACTCCTCATATTCGCAACCATCTCCGGAGCATAACGGGATAGTTGGGTGAACTTTAACCCATACTCATGAACACTTAGCAACTCTTGCTTAAGGGTAAGGAACTCTCATACCTTAGACTCTTTTAGTTCTCGAGGAAAGAAATGCCCCAAGAAGTCCTCCTCAAAACAAGCCCAACTTGTAGGTGGTGCTTCCTTAGTTCTACCCTCCTTTCACTGGTCAAATCAAGTCCTAGCAACATTCTTCAGTTGATATGCATCTTTTTCAACTTGCTCAGTATCGGTAACATGCATAACCTCAAATACCTTCTTTAGCTCCTCAATAAATTTCTATGGATCCTCAATAGTGCTCGAACCCTTGAAACTTGGGGGATTCATCCTCAAGAACTCTCGGATCCTTGAAGTATCAGTCACTTCCTGTCTAGATCCTCTTTGTTGCCCAACATGATTAGTCACACCTTGACTTATCATCCTTATTGCTTCTCTGAACTAAGAATTAGTGACTTCCCTTTGAGGTTGCACTTCATGTGCATTCGGTAACTCTTGCTCCTCAACATTATGCCTAGCAGGACGACCTCTGACATCTCTTCCTGGAGGCATGATTATCTGAAAACACGTGCAAGCACGAATTAGAAGGAAAAATTTTAGATATCCAACTCTAACACACGAAATGAGTGTGAAAGAAGCGAGATAATATCATAACTGTTGCAGCCTCCAAATTATAGATGTGGCGCGCTTCACACCGATAACTAGGACTCTACACACATTGCTTCATAGACTTCTTACGACTATTGAACTCTGTACTCTGATACCAAGTTTGTCACACCCTGAGCCTACACCCTGGAAGTGGCTGGAACTCGAGAACCATTTTTGGCCCCAAGCAAACCCTTGGTCTATTTTATTTACTCAGCGGAAGACTTAAAAACAAGAAATATAACTCATAAAATAAATTAAGAAATAATATCTTAGCCAAAATGGAAACTCAAGTCTTAAACATAAACAACTGAAATGAACAAGGCTAAAGAACTATACTATCCGTCTATGAAGACTCTAAAACAAAGAGGGAAGTCGGGAAAAGACCCCCAATCATCCTAACAATGAAATACTGAAAGAAAAGTAAAAGGAGTGCTCAACTGGATCAAAGAGGCGCTGGGTGATGATCCTGGTAACCTGTGTCTGCATCATAGGACGATGCAGGCCAACTGGCATCAGTACATTGAATGTACAAGTATGTGAGTTGGAATGCTAAACATAACATAGGCTTGAAAAGAATCTGAAAGAAACACTTTCCTTGGCTCTTCTCAACTCATGAATAACTTAAGTCAATATAAAGCAATAAAATGAATGCAATATATGAAAAGCTTGTAAAACAGTGGAAAACAACTTAGTTTGTTAAAGAAAAATGCAATAACAAACTTAAATTTAATCATATAATAAAGTAATATAGTTTTTGTGGGAGTTTCTCTAACCGACATCCACCACTATAAGCCTAAGTTGTGATACAGCGTCTTGCCCACGCTCCCAGAACAGTCTTATACTTTGCCATCATATAGAACGCCTTAACTAAGTAGATCCACTAGTCTATGCTAAAAAGCAACTTAATGAGTCATCTAAAAAGCATAATCATTTACTCCCCATGATGGCTACATGGTTTATGGAGACTTGAGTTAATATGAACTCGCATCCCCATATCGGTGCTCAATACTACTCCCAAAATATACTTAACTCATATGTTTTAAAACAAACTTTTTTCTTTGGTTTGAGATAATTACTCAAGCCTTTGCTTAAAAGCTCTCTTGGAAATCGGTGTTGCCTTTGTTGCTCAAATGTGAAAACATTTCTTAACTTTTGAGAATACTTAGTTCCCTTATAACTTTTGGAGAAATGAACTCAACTCTTTACTCTTTGCTTAACTTAAAACGAAGTTAAAACGTTTGTGAAAGACTTTTGAAAACTTTATGAACTTATCTTGACTTACTTCTTAACTTTTAGACTTGACTCTTAACTTTTCTTGAATTGATTTATGGATTCAAGGTTCATGATATCATGTTTATGGATGATTTCATGATGTTTAGACGTACCTTAGAGTGTTGGAATCAACTAGAAAACATAGGTACGTTGCTAAGGAACTAGTATGGAAAGGTGGGGGAAGAATGGGAAGAACTGGCGTCCTTGGCACTCTGAGAGGCGCGGAGTGCCAGCCCTTGAGGATCAAAGACTTGGTTGGGGCTCTCTGGATGGCGCGGCGCCCCAAAGACCAAAGTTCAAACCCCTTATAGGGGCGCTCTGGGAGGCGCGGCGCCCCATCCCCATCCCCAGAAAACTTTGAACTTTCTTTTTCGCTTTTCAACTCTAAACCCTCTAATTTCACTTAGTTATTTCCCCAAACACTTACAATCATTTATACCCTCAATATATATTAGATTCAACTTGAAATTATGCCCGAAAACATGGATCAAATCTCAAGAAACTTCACCAACATAACCCACAGGAATTCAAACGAATTTCATCAATAACTCAAAGGATTTACTTTCAAATCTAATAAACTTCTCTGAATTGAATCATGATTGGCGTGTGGGTGAACTAACCCAATGCTATGTGATCTCACATACCTCGTAGGGATCACCCCTTGACGAAATCCACAAGCAAATCTCCAAGAAATTGACGAATCTTGAACTTTCTTCTCTTTTCTCCTCTTTTCTCTTTTCTCCAAGTTCTAGCGTGAACTTCAACATTTCTAAATGGACTAAAATCTGAATTTTCCCCAATTAAACTCCTAAACACGAATTAAAATGATTGGGTAAGGAAAAGACTAATATACCCTTCAAAAATCCGGATTAGACTTTCAATATTCAAACAGCCCAACTTCCAAAGAGCATATCTCACTCATATGAACTCGGAATCACGCAAACTCGGCGGCGTTGGAAAGATTATTCCAAGATATTTCCTACCATTCTTGGAAACACACCTAAATCATCCTAAGCTAGAAGTTTTGGTCTTTTGAAGTTGACCAAAAACTCAAGTTATCCTAACTTAACAAAATTTCCAGATTTTCATTCTTTCCAAAAATTACTATTTCCAATTCTTAACTCCTTCCTAGTTATTTCAATTTTATATATGTTACACGTGATGCCTTTTCCAGCTAGTAGCATCAGGGAACCGGACAAAAGGTAGATTTTCTTCGTTGACACCAACCATTAAGAGAAGCCTGCAAGAGTTGGGAAGTATATGTTATAACATGATGGGATTAGACAATATTTGGTTTGAGGGGAAAGGAAATTTTCTATCTCTAAGAGGATGCAGGCCACTGGTTTCCTATGTCCTGCCACAGCGGCCGAAATCCCGCCACAGCGGGATGAGGGAGGTCGCCAATGCGGGATGAAGGCCGTTGTGATGAATTCCAGGCGCGACCATAGTGCCCTTTCGTCCTAAAACCCTCGTTTTCATAGAATTCCAGCAGATCAAAGTATACCTTAGAACCTAAATATGTAATTATTTTGGCAAAATAACCCCTAAATGATGTCCAAATCTAAGTTTTACACCAAGAAAACCTTCCAACTTCCCCCACCTATTTTGGTACCGATTCGACCATATTTTTACGAAATCCTTATGCCCAGGACGTTGTGGAGATGCTGGGGACGTAAGGGAGTTTCCCATTCTACTTTTTCTAACCAACAAGCAACTATGTTTATGTTCGAAAAAACTACCCCAAAACCTATTCTATCCAATCAGTTAGGATCATCCAATTGTAGTAAGTAAGTATTGAAGTAAAGAAGCATAGGGAACGTAAAACTTACCTTGTTATTGATGATCGGAAAAGAGTGATTGAGAGGACTCTGAGATTTTTTGAGTGAGAAAATGGAAGAAATGAGGAAACCATTCCCTAGTTTCCCCATTCTATTTTACGATCTCCCGCTACAGCGGGAGGTTCGTCACCACAGCCACCCTGCCTTAGCGGGAGGCCAAACGCTCTTAGGAAATTTATTCTCCCATCCCGCCAGGGCTGTTGCGCTCCAGCGGGACAAGCTTCCGCCGAAGCGGGATGAGCGAGACAGTATGTAAATAACGCGAAGTCTGATTTTTTCCTTTTTCCCAAAACATCTAAAAAATGCGTGAATCACCCAGAAACCCTCCAAAGGATGCTCTAGGCTTGGAAAAGCAGGAGGAAGAGATTTCTAGTGTGGGAGATTATAACTTATGGATTCTTGGTCAAATTCACCGTCTTGTCGTTCGGAAACTAGAATTAGAGCTACAGTTCCGTGCAGCAGCTCGTCGCCCAGGTAGGCTATGTTATGCCATAATTTTACTAACCTTTAGAAAAATCACTTTTTGAAATTTTCCAAGTATAAAACAATTTAAGAAATACTTAGAAAAGAGTCGCCACTTAATTTTTTTTTAAGAAATTAAGAAAACTTAATTTAAAAAGGTCTTAACAGATGAACCATTAAAAATTTAGAGAAAATGGGTAAGAGGTTCTTATTTCTACTCTAAGAAGGTGTTAGCACTTAAAGTAGCCGCTAACATGCGGTTATTCTAAGACTTGACTAAAAAAAATTGACTAATTCTTTGGAAAAAAAATTGTTTAATACAAAACGTAATTTAATATCTGAACTTTGAGAAAATAATTAAATAAATAATTATTTTTCATTTGAAGGACCTAAAATGAAATATTTGAATTAAATTGCAAGTGATTAGAATTTTAACAAAACTAGATTAATTAGCATTTGTTTGAATAATTTTAAAAATAATTTACACCAATTTAGTTGATACACCAAGAAATCATTTTAAACTAGTTAAAAGTAACTGAAAGTTTTGAATAGAAAACATTTGAATAAGTAAATAAGGGTGCAAGAGTTGATAAAATAAAATTTATTAAAGTAAACCTACACAAAGAAAATAGTTCATCCTTTGGAGAATTCAAATAAGCTATTTAAAGTTAGAGTTAATAAAAAAAAACTAACAATAAGTAATCACAATTAAATAATCTAGGAGAATAAAGGAGAAGATGAATTGGGCCCTTTTTTGGGCTAAACTCGTTGCTGATTTGGGCTCTTGGCTCAATTCCCATTTTTGTAAACCCCTGATGTGTATCAGTGTATATCGGATGTATACAGCCCATTTTTTTGCTTTCCGAGACCTGTTTCAGCTTCCAATTATTTGAAATGATGAGTTCAACTCGATGGCACATCCTAAATGCAAAGGGAAGAGATAGAGGGGAGTCCAATGGACTCAAACCAATAGGTGGATTCATGCAAGACAAGATAATAAGGATTAGCGATAGATTATTCAAAGATACAATCACGATTTTAAATGAGAATAATCACTACATGGTTCAACTAAGTCTCCCACAGATTACCACACAACACTAAATTGAATATATAATTATCTAAAATGAAATTAATGCCTTAAACATGATACTTATATATTTTCTTAATAACCTTAATTTGATAAACTAATAAAACAATTCATGATTAGTCATATTAAGAGTTGAAATAGAGGGATATTAATCATGTCATAATTACATGTGAATTCATTATAACTAGTTTAAACAATTCTTGCAAATTTTAAGTATGAAGATATCTACCCAATACTTGAGAATTTCAAAAAAAATTCAGGACATAGATTTCAAGAAATTAACTAAGCTTGAGGTGACTCAAGTATAAAGATCATGAACTTATACTCCAAATAAAATGCTAACTAGTAGTAGAGATACTAGGCTTTGAGAAATTTCAAAAAGTACAGGGCATGCTCTCATGAAACTGAAACGTTTATCATTCAAATAAAACATAATTCACAATTTTTCAGCACTTGCATATCTATTCTTGCAGCAAGGCACATTTAAGCACTTTCAAATTTAGCAAAGCTTAACTTGTCAGTACAACATGAGTAAGTTATATCTCTCTAAACAATCAACAACCAGAGGTGCTAGAACCAACAAATCCAATACTATTGTTCAATATTATTCATAATAAGAACAAATATTCAGTCTCTATGACTGATAGAGGACTAATAAAATTCGTTCAAGGTAATAATTCAAGACAAAGACGATATCATAACGGGACATATTTAGATCGTATATTTTAGGAAAAATATATATTATTAACAAAACCTCAATCAAAATACCTTTAGGACATGAGAAATCATGTAGAAATCAACTTAAGAGAGCAATTCAACTAGACACGAAAAACTAGGAAATTATTTAGTAAGATAATAAGCTACTGTAAAAAACAAATATCCAACAGCCACATCCTTATTTTATTTCACTTTTAAAAAAAAGTGAAGATCTTGAATCTAAAATAAAATAATCAGATTTTAAGAGAAAGGGAGAGGCAGTAGATATTATGACATTAAGACCTAAGCTTTCAACTAAAAAATGGATTATGACTGACGTAAAATTTTAAAAGAAAGGGCTAATAAAAACCAATCTTAAGACATAAATTGAAGATAAAACCTTTAAACATATATAGATGAAGCTTGGAATGTTGTAAAGAGAAAACTGAAAGGGAAAGGGTTTACCTCTTTCGAGGGAGTGAACCAAGACTACGAGCTGAGCGCGATTCAAATTTGATCCACCAACAGATAAGCAGAAGAACTTGAAAGAAAATTGAAAATTTGAGGCTCAAACCATCGTGGGTTCGATTTTGAAGAATACTATTCTCCAATATTCAAATTCCAATTCCCTTCTTCGTCCTTAGTGTCCCTCTAAATGGCACCAATACCATGTATTTATAGAAAAAAAAAAGGTTTGAATTCAGATAGTCGTTTGAGCGGGAGATGAAAGATTGATTGGAGAGAATAGAAGGAAAAAACAACCAAGAGGAGAACATAGCCCTAAAAATCCGGATTCTCAGATTTGGGTGAGATTTTTATCTAATCCAAAGTCAGCAAATCAAGCCTGAGGTCTGCAATCTTTGAATATGGAGGGAGGGACTGACAATGGTGATGAGCGGTGTAGTTGAATGAAGAAATTAGGATGCTTGGTATTGACTTTTGCGCTTTGGAGGAATAAAGGGGTAAAGGGGAGAGGAGCTAGTCTTTGGCGAACGATGGGCTAGTTTTTAGCAGGCTGCCGTTTCTGGGTTTCGCTTTTGCTGCTGAATTTCAAAATTTTCTGATCGCGTTCTTCGCTGGAGGAAGACGATGTACAAGGGTGGGGTATTGTTTGGTATCGTTGTTGTTGTTGGGTGTTGAATTGAATGGGTTTTTGGGCTGGGTCTTGGTGTAATGTTGACTGGAAATTTGAGGCATTAATGGGCTGAGTTGTAGGAATTGGAAAGAGGAAAAACTACATAAAAGGACCATTAAACCTAAACTATTTACGGCCTCATACCCAAACTCAAAGTAACTCTTTATATAACCATTCTCCTCTAATTATTTACAGCCCATAGCCCTCCCTTTTATTAGCCTATTCCTTCTTTATTGTCCAAATCTTCGGTATTTGGGGAAAAAGTAGAATCGTGAATGAAGAAATAAGGAGGATTAGGAAAGAAGAAGAAGAAGACAATTGTTTGGAAGTTAATCGTTAGGGGTTGTGTGAATTGATTGGGAAGGGGTATAAAATGTAATTATTTTTGGGGGTATGTAAGTAATGGGGTATAGGATTGTAAATATTTTACTCCTAAAGGCTATTTCCTTAGTTTTCCCTTGGAAATAAGAGAATTGGGCTGCTGAAAAATGAGAAAAGGGCCCAAAACTTAGATGGGTTAAAGATAAAATTTAATTGATTAGAATTTGAATTTAAGCTTAGCCATATGAATTTAAATTATAGTCAATCAGATATTTAAAAGGTAGTCAAACTTAGTTACTTAGGATAAGTTCGGCTAATAATTAAATAAGATGAATTAATTTACGAGCTTCTTAATCTTAACGAGATTAGAATAATTAACTCACTTATGAAATAATTAATTCGAATATATAAACTAATATCAAATGAGCTAACTAATGAAGCACTTAAAAAGTAAACTCTTTTTGGAATGATTTTTTTTTTAATGTTCGTAAAATGTAATAATTATATACAAATTATATAAAAATATATATATTGTTTTAAAATTATAAAAAATGACTAAAATTGCTTCAAAACTGAAAAAAATTGATTTTTTTGTAAAACTAATTATTCCGAGTCATTGAAAATTAAGAAGCTTGAAAGTTAATTCTTATCGGGGAGGGTCAAAATTGGGTGTTAACAATTGTCCCTCGTTTGACTTGGATTGATGAAAGAAATCCGAGAAAAATAAAATTGACGAATCCAATTTTGACTGACCACATCTTCATCCTATCGAAAAGGAATTTTGGTACGGACTTTAGGAATCATGGCCGAACCCCGGTATCGGATTTCCTACATATCTCAGGATATATGAGAATTCAGGCCACTTGTAGTTCGATACGCTTGATTTGACGCATGATTTCGAAATAGCTCAAAAGTCATCCCGATACCAAATTATAAAGGAAAAGGAATGCTCGAGAATAAAATTTAAGAGACAATATCAAAATACAGTCGAGTTTTCAACACTGGTCCCGCCTACATATCCCTAACTCTAAGGAATCAGGTTGCTTGTAATTCAACTCGATCGATTGAAAAGGAAATATATTATGCTAGATAACCTTCAGTTCTGGAAGAGTGACAAGTAAGTCAAGCATGAAAAAGAGGCTTGCAACCTCTTAGCCATGAATGTGGCGCGCTTCACACCCATAATTAAGAACTTACACTGACATGATTTTCAAAGCTCTTGGCGCATTGTCACTTGGACTGAAAAGTTGCTTCCGGTGAACCCAAAATTTTCCAGACGCGAAACTGGAACCGATAAACCTAAGAAAAACCCACATGCCTTTCTGATAGGGGTGAGGTTTGATTGTGGTGGAAGTCTCTCCTCAGCTCAGCTCGAGTCCCAAGAGTTTGGCACTCCTCTTTGGACTATGTCCCAGTTCGCTGCTAAGAAAAAGTTCCACGTTGTGTTGAATCCTTTTTTATGTCGTCTGCACCTGTGGTTTGCTTTGAGAATTCATCCTCTTGGGATGCTCTCAAAAAAGACCGAGATAAAACTCATAAGCATAAAATGCAATTCAAATGGGGAAACAGTGTCTTTTATCGTGTTGGAACTTACTTGTTCTCCTTGGACGTTTGACGTCAACTTCCTCCAGTTTGACGTAAGACAAATAAAGCTTGTATATTATATTTGCAATATAATCTTCAAAGTACTCTTCTTTTGATGTCTAAGTAATAAAATAGGCTGATGTAATATGTTGATAGTTCTCTTGACGTCGTTGTTGATGGTTCTCTTGATATTGTTCTTGCAAATGAAAATAATGCAATCGATGTTTATTTTCTCGCGATGCAAGGTTTTCTCACCAGCGATGCATGAATCTTTCTCTTGCGATGCACGACTCTTTCTCCTTCTATGCATGAATCTTTTTCTTGCGATGCATGACTCCTTTCTCTTTCTATGCATGACTTCTCTGCGATGCATGACTTTCTTCTCTTGCTATGCATGAATCTTTCTCTTGCTATGCATGACTTTTCTGTAATGCATTACTTCCTTCTCTTGCTATGCATGAATCTTTCTCTTGCGATGCATGACTTCTTTTTGTTACTATGCATGAATCTTTCTCTTGCTATGCATGACTTCTCTATGATGCATTACTTCCTTCTTTTGCTATGCATGAATCTTTCTCTTGCAATGTATGAATCTTTTGATGATGTCATTCCCGGTACCGAGCTAAGATAATGCTTCACCGAGCAACATTGGTGATCTTCAGGGTATCTTCTAGGTGGAGGTGTCGTCTTAATTGACAACACCATAAAAATGACCCTCGGAGTAGTGGTATCATCTCATTCGATAATACGATATAAATGACTCTCCAGGTAGTGGTATCATCTCATTCGACAATACGATATAAATAACCTTCATGGTAAGAATATTATCATATTTGATAATATAATGCAGATAAACGTCTTCCAGGTATCTTTAGTTGCTGGAAAATAATAATATTGCTCTCTTCGTGGTTTTCGTTTGTTCCATCTCCGAACATAGTTGCAGTGTTCGTTATGAACCTTGCTCTGCTGAGAATTTGAATAAAATAATGTTACGCATATTCCCAACTCTTTGGTATAAGAAGCATAAAACTTTTTATGCATCCACAGAAAAATTGTTAGTTTAAAGTGTACTAATCTGTGTCAATTCCTTCAGTTGTCTGCTCTTTATCTGGTTATCTCCGATTGATTTCTCCGATCTCCCGCCTCTCGATAGATAAGACAAAAAAAATTAGGCAAAATAATTGAAACATTACAGAAAAGTTTTAAGAAAAATAGATTTTCAAAAAGTAGTATTCGGAAAAGGTCACTGCCAAGTGTCATGTCACGTCAAGCTTAATGAACGTCTTCGAAGTTGATGCCTCGAGGTTTATCTGATTACTTGCTAGGAAGTATTCAAAGTTTTTCTAAACTTCCGGCGAACCTTATTGAAATTTTTGAGGTCATCCTCAAAAATTTATGTCCCAGTTGATCGTCTTGGCGTATCTTGAACTGTTGAAGAACAAATCAGGGAATTTTTGAGATCTTCTCAAAAAAATTGTCCCAGTTGGAGTTATCAACGCATTCTCAGTCTTGACTTGTTGGAGAAATCCTCTTCCTGAGAATTTTTGAGTCCCTCTCAAAAATTATGTCCAGTTTCTATTATAAGGAAGATAGAAGTCTTACGGGAGATATGACCGAGCCGTTGTGGCGCCTACGTATCCCGTTGTGGCAGGAATCAAGTCAAACGTAATTCTCCCTCAAGAGGATTAACAGAAATAGGAAATTTAAGAAGGAACCGACTGAGGCCGACATAGGCCGCCTACGTATGTCATTCTTGAGAATTCAGGTCGAACGTAGTTCAAATACAAAAGGAAATATTAAAAAGGGTGACCGAGGCCGACATAGGCCGCCTACGTATCTCATTCTTGAGAATTCAGGTCAGACGTAGTTCATTACAAAGGGATAGAATTTTAAACAAAATGATTACAAGCAAATAGAACGATTACAAGGAAATTATAGAAATACAAACTGAAACTTCACACATAGTATCTCTTGACAACATCTGAGTTGATCGGTTTTGGCCATTCGGTGCCATCCATCTCCGACAGGACCAAGGCACCTCCGAATAACACTTTGTGAACCATGTAGGGTCCTTGCCAATTTGGTGCAAATTTTCCTTCGTACTCATCCTGATGATGGAAAATGCATTTGAGAACCAATTGGGCAATTTCGAATATCCTGGCTCTTTCTTTCTTGTGGAAAGCACGAATCATTCTCTATCTATAAAGTTGACCATGGCATACCGCAACCATTCTCTTCTCATCAATCAATGTTAGTTGATCAACCCGCTTGCGAACCCAATCAACATCATTCAATTCGGCTTCTTGGATGATTCTCAATGAGGGTATTTCAACCTCGACAGGTATAACTGCTTTTTTTCCATACACTAACAAGTATGGAGTTGCTCCAATGGACGTTCTGACAGTCGTTTTGTAACCCAACAAAGCATATGGCAACATCTCATGCCAACCTTTGTGATTGTCAATCATTTTCCTCAAAATCTTCTTGATATTCTTGTTGGCGGCTTCTACAGCTCCATTCATTTGGGGACGATAAGCGGTTGAGTTTCAGTGAGTAATGTTGAATTGTTCACATCTCTCTTTCATCAAATGACTATTGAGATTCGCTCCATTATCAGTAATGATGGATTCTGGTACTCCAAATCTACATATCAAATTGTTACGGATGAAATCAGCTACTACTTTCTTGGTCACCGATTTATACGAAGCTGCTTCCACCCACTTGGTGAAGTAGTCAATGGCAACCAAAATGAATTTGTGTCCGTTAGAGGCAGATGGCTCTATTGGACCAATGACATCCATGCCCCAAGCTACAAACGTCCAAGGTGAACTCATAGCATTGAGTTCATGAGGAGGGACTCGAATCAAATCACCATGCACTTGACATTTATGACATTTCTGCACAAACTTCCAACAATCATGCTCCATAGTCATCCAAAAATATCTGGCTCGAAGGATTTTCCTTGCTAAAGTAAGTCCATCCATGTGTGTACCACAGACTACAGCATGTATCTGTTCAAGAAGCTTCGCAGCTTCAATAGCATCAAGACATCTGAGAAGGCCTAGATCTGGAGTCCTCCTATAAAGAATTTCCCCACTAAGAAAGAAATTATTAGCCATACGACGTATTGATTTCTTATGGTTGAACATTGAGTTCTCAGGATAAGTCTTGGTCTCCAAATACTTCTTTATGTCTAAGTACCAAGGCAAACCATCTGGCTCTGCTTCAATATGTGAACAATGAACGGGCTGCTCTTTTACCTCTATATCCAAAGGATCAATATAACTTGTACCTGGATGTTTAATCATTAAGTCAATGGTGGCAAGAGTGATACGCTCAAATTACACCTCCCTAAAGAAGCATAAGCGATCGTTATCAAGTAAAGAACCCAACTTGTAAGTTGGGGTCAATCCCACGAGGAAAATCGTTTAGACTTTACTTTAACACACAATTATAGCCAATTAGTCAAAGTACTTCCAATAAAAAAACAATTAATTAAAAGTGGGGTTTTGTGAAACCAATTGTAAGAATTCAATAGGTAATCAGAAGTCAATTTTAGTTGTTATCAAGCTGAGAGAATTAACTAGGGTATACGTGTTCCCCACAAGCTCATAACGCAGTAATCCTACTAAAAGCAACCCTTTCCTAGTGTATCACATGCAAAGTGATAAGTTAGGTATCTCTAAATCCTTGGTCCGGCATCTAGAGAATTTCACTCCGCACCTTGGTCCGGCTAC